>PISX010026696.1:0-24094 GCA_004024625.1 Mellivora capensis | reverse complement strand
GGAATACTATGCAGCCATCAAAAGAAATGAAATCTTGCCATTTGCAATGATGTGGATGGAACTAGAGGGTATCATGCTTAGTGAAATAAGTCAATCAGAGAAAGACAACTATCATATGATCTCCCTGATATGAGGAAGTGGAGATGCAACATGGGGGGTTGGGGGGGTAGGAAAAGAAGAAAAGAAACAAGATGGGATCGGGAGGGAGACAAACCATAAGTGACTTAATCTCACAAAACAAACTGAGGGTTGCTGGGGGGAGGGGGATCAGGAGAGGGGGGTGGGGTTATGGACATTGGGAAGGGTATGTGCTATGGTTAGTGCTGTGAAGTGTGTAAACCTGGCGATTCACAGACATGTACCCCTGGGGATAAAAATACATTATATGTTTATAAAAAATTAAAAAATTTTAAAAAAAGTTGTCAGTATGGTAATTTACCAGTTGGGCATTTTCCTTGTTGATGACAAGTGACACCTAATTACTTAAGCATTCTTTATTGTGTCTCCAAAATTATGTTTTGGGAAGTTCACAACTATTACACAATTCCTTAGGCCTGCTGAGTGTCTATGTCAACTACCTCTTTTCCATTTCATTCCTTAGGCCATTTCAATAATGCGGGATTTGGCTTAAACCTACAGGCTGTGTAATTTCCAGGTTGCAGCTTTTAATTCATATAGAAGTGCCATAGTCTGAGCAGCCTTTTTCAGTTTTATCTCTTTCTTCCCTTCTGGGGGAAGTTTAATCTGCAATCCTTTGAGTTACCCAGATAAAAGACTACCAAAAAATCTCCAAGCCTTTTTTAAGATCTTGAATTTTAGATGACGCTTCATGGAAAATTGGTCTAGGACATCTGTTTTGATGAAGAGTTTTTGCCAGTCAGTGAAAGGGTAATGAGCATTCAGCTTCTTTATTTGGAATGAAGACTATTGTGAACTCATTCCCTTTAAGCACGATTTTCTGTTCATCATTTAAAAATGGAAGACCAAAGAAATGGTACAGAATGAGCTGAAGCCTATGGGGTTATACTTGAAGAATGCTGAGGGAAAATGCTTCCATTAACATTTTGTTAAGTGGGGTTTGGAGGCCAAGAGGGAGGTGACAGATCAACAGAAGCGATGTGGAGCCTGTGTCCATCAAGGTCCAGCCAGGAAAAGAGAAAACACAAGAGTTCTTTTAACAAAGAACATTTAATATGGGGAATCAGTTAAATGGGTATTAAAAGGAACATGGGGGGCGGGGCCTGGATGGCTCAGTCAGTTAAGGGTCTGACTCTTGGTTTTGGCTCAGGTCATGATTCTGGGCCTCGGGTGGGGCTCCATGCTCGGAGGATGGGGAGGGAGGGGGAGTCTGCTTAAGATTCTCTCCCCTTTCCTCGGCCTCTCCTCCTACTCATGCACATGTGTGCGTGTGCATGGGCACACTCTCTATTTCAAACTAAATAAATAGATCTTAAAAAATAAAAAGGAACACAGAGATGATAACTTCAGGAAGTAGCTTCATTCCTAGTACTGAAGGCACAATGAGAAGAGACTGTGGTTCTCAGAAAATCTGGAAGCTTGATGGAGAGGCCCTCAGAACTGCGGGGCTGGCACTGGTGTATCTCTGACAGTTATCCTTAGGAGGCTGATCTAAGAGGAAAGACAAAGTTGGAAAATGGAACCACCTGTGCTGCTTGGGTAAAAAGCCATACTGGAGTGACCCAGGCAACAAGAGAAAGCAAAAGAGAACTGGTGAGTTCTTTCTCCTTCCTCCTGCTTTCTAGTTTCCTTTTAGTTTCTCCCACTGGAGAAACCTAAAAGATGCCAGATAGAAAAGAAGTGTTTTGCAGAAGCCCAGTCCCAGTATCACAAAACTACAAGGTCAAGTTTCAAGCGGAGAGACTGTATTTGGATTTCTGACCAAGAGATGCTATATAGGGATGAAAATAGGAGGAAAAAAGCCTAAAAAAAAATGGGAGAAAAAAGATCTAAAGAAGAAAATTGGAAGCCAGAGAAGGGATAGTTTTTTATTTATCTATCTCTCTTTTTATATTTTTGAGAGAGAGAGAGAGTGCACACACAAGTGGGGGGGAGGGGTGGTGGAGGGGCAGAGCGAAGGGAGAAAGAGAATCTTACGCAGGCTCCGGACCCAGTGTGGAGCCTGAAGTGGGGCTTGATCTCACTACCCTGAAATCATGACCTGAACCGAAGTCAAGAGTTGGCCGCTTACCTGACAGAACTACTCAGGTGCCCTGAAAAGATAGTTTTAAATAAATATTTACAAAATCTGCATTAACTGTCAATGCTTTTTTAGATTAGATTTGAGTATTGTGTTGTGATTAAGTGCTGTGACTTTATCTCAGTGAGCATGGTGTGGAAGCTGCAGGCTACGCAAAAGTGACAGTCACAGTTAGCTTACTTGTAGCTAAAACTAAGTAAAAATAGGCTTAGCTAAAAGAAAGTAATCAAAGAAAAAACACAGAAATTAAATTTAATAGATCCTCAAATGGTTAGGTACATTCCTCTTGTTTTCCCCCTTAAATTAAAGTGAAAAGGCAATAGGAAATATGAATTGCTGAGTCTGAGATGATAGCGAACCAGTCCACTCAAGCTAGATATATTTATGAGAAATATTCTTGTATTGAACCAGATAATTTAGTAAAAATTACTTTAATGTGTGCTCTCAGACAGTAACTTCTTTGGGTCTTTTTTTCTTGAACTGAACTACATGAATCTTAGATATTTACAGTCCCAATTGGAGATATTCCTCTAGTTTTGATCTTATCAATTCCAAGTTCTTGGCTAGCGGGATTCAATTAACTGCAGGGGTGTCAGAGATTATGAAAGTGATGTGTCAAGAAAAGAATGATGAAAGACTCATATTTAACTCTATGTTGTAACAGAGCTCTAATGCCCTAATCCTAGTGTTGTAACAGTCTCTAATGCCAATTCTTTTATTAAGACAATATATTCAGTGTTTCAATTATCTCAGGTGTTTGAAAATCTTTCAATAGGATTGCTAAGAAGAAAGACACAAAGGCATTTTTAAAAACTGGTTCTTGCACTTTTGAAAAAGAAATTCTGGAGGGGTAAGAAATCTTATCAGGATCCTGAAGTCATCTGCTTGCTTAAATCATTACTTGCTTAACTCAGAATCACTGTATCTTAAAGCTGAGGTCCTTGGATATCTGAAACTACATCTACAGACTCCAGGATGAGAAATCTCTTTGACACCATACCATGGACTGAATACCCAGGTACTGAGTGGGGAAAGAAAGTGTTTGCTTGGCCAGAGTAAGAGGGGGCTTTGGGCTTACCTTTGAAAGATGGTTGGATTTAATGAGACTAGACGGATGAAGGGGTGGTGGGTTCTATGGTTACTAGAGCACCAGTCTGATGGGGTTCTAGGTGTGGATGCCCGTGTACTGGCACTGTTGCCTAGGTTGGGTGGTTAAAGTCCCAGTGGTAAAACTCGCCACAGTTTTACCACAAAACTCGCCACAATGCCAACCAAGTTACTAACCTTCATCTGGACTGTGTAGACTTGGATAATGAACATCTCAACAGTGACCATAATGGACTAAACATCAGAAGATCTTCCTCAGTTTTCCCAAACTGCATAAATATTAGGGGTTTTGTATAATATTAAGGGAGGTGTAATGACCCTCAACATGACCAATATTTGATTTCCTCCCACCAGGTAATAACTAGAGATGTTGGTACCTAAACCACAATTTCATATCATATAAGCAGCACACACCTGCTGAGGGGGGCAGAGCATGGTATAATTCAAGATTATTCTAGAAAACTCTTTTTCTACCAGTTTAAAATTCAAAGACCCATCCATAATTGTTTCTAAGCCCAAACCATGTGGCTACTATGATATTAGACACTTATAATACAGAAATTCTTAATAATAAGAATAGAACCTCATGGTTTGCAGAATACAATTATCATCCCTTTTCATCTGCACAATTCTATGAGATGTCATAGTTCCTCACCTACAAGCAAGAAAATTGAAGCTCAAAAGGTTACTGGAGATACTTTGTGTCATTCTACAGTGAATAAAGTCATAGGTTAGATGCTCAGGGTGAAGGGAGGGCTGCTCTGGGAGAAAGAACAGCTTGTGTGAAGGACTGAAGAGAGAGAATGTGTTCTGCTTCCCCTCCCCCAACAACTTATTATTTTGAACATGTTCTAATTTAGAGACAAGTTAAGTGACTAGTTCAATGAGCATCTTTCCTTTAGATTCACAACTTTAACATCTTGCCACATTTGAAAATAATTGCAGAAATAATGATGCTTCACCTTTGAATGTTTCTATCTAGCCTCTTAAGAATACAGTCACCGTTGTGGAAGTTTTGAAGAAAGAGAGAGGGACACACTGGTATATTACCACTTTCTTTTTTTTAAATTACCACTTTAATCACCACATGATATGAAGCAGATGAGCCTAATATTTTCAGGGTTTAATTAAGTTAGTCTTTGAGAAGTAATAATTATTTTACTTTTATTTTAATCTATGTGTTTGTATATGTGTGTGTGTAGTTAATGTATTTGATGGCCTTTAATTTTCAAAATAGCCCTGGGAGATAATTAAGGTAGATTAAAAAAAATCAGAAGAGGAATCTGAGATGCTAAAGAGGTTATTTTGTTCCAGGTATTTTGCAAATAAGCAAACAAGTCAGGTCTTAAGATCAAACTTGTTCCTCCAGATTTTCCCAACTTCCACAAATGCACAGTTTGCATTCAGAAAGAATTCCAGATACTAGGAAATTTTGGCATAGTTATGTTTCTAGATGCATGCTCCTTGGATGACTGCCTCCTTTCTTAAAACATTTTACTTGGGGGACGCCTGGGTGGCTCAGTTGGTTGGACGACTACCTTCAGCTCAGGTCATGATCCCAGAGACCCGGGATCGAGTCCCCCATCAGGCTCCCAGCTCCACGGGGAGTCTGCTTCTCCCTCTGACCTTCTCCTCGCTCATGCTCTCTCACTGCCTCTCTCTCAAATAAATAAATAAAATCTTAAAAAAAAAAAACATTTTACTTGGGTTTCTGCTACCTTGTAACTCTATATTTTAGGCTGCAATTTTTTTTTTTTAAAGATTTTATCTATTCACCTGACAGACAGAGATTACAAGTAGGCAAGAGAGGCAGGCAGGGAGAGAGAGGAGGGAGCAGGCTCTCTGCAGAGCAGAAAGCCTGATGTGGGGCCCGATCCCAGGACCCTGGGACCATGACCCGAGCCGAAAGCAGAAGCTTTAACCCACTGAGCCACCCAGGCGCCCCAGCAATTTTTTTTTTTAGATTTTATTTATTTATTTGACAGAGAGAGACAGAGAGAGAGGGAACGAACACAAGCAGGGGGAGTGGGAGAGGGAGAAGCAGTCCTCCTGCTGAGCAGGGAGCCCAATTCGGGGCTCTGTCTCAGGACCCTGGGATCACGGCCTGAGCAGAAGACAGACGCTCAACCAAATGGGCTACCCAGGTGCTTTGACAAAAAGATTTTAATAAAAGAAGGATGGCTAGACACTTGCCAGAGAATCCAATCTCCTGGATTCTTAGAAGCTTGAAACAGCAAACAAAAACAACAATAAATAACAAAAAAAAAAGAAGAAGAAGAAGAAGAAGGAGAAGCAGCAGCAGCAGCTTGGAATGGATACCTCACATCCTTCATTAAACGTTTGTCCTCGAATAAAGAAATAACAGACATAACATTTCCTTTCTCATTGCCATAGATAATGTGACAGATTATATTTTTTACACAATTTCCTTGAGGTCCTGATAAAGATAGTAGTAGGAAGGGTAGCATTTTCTTCACTTTTTGTTCTGAATTTGGCAAGAGAAGTAAAGTTTTGTGTTGTTTTCTTTCATTTCTGGAGTTCCAGGAAACATAGTCCCGCCCATGAGGGCCACGGAGCTGAAAGCCGAGAGAGGAAGAGAAGTTCTGAAATGTCCTGGGCTTCCAGAGTTCTTACAAGTTTCCTATTTGGTAGTAAACCTTGACTACTCTAACCAGAGTCCAGGAAAAAGCCTGACTGTGGGCAAGGAAAGGAAAGAGTTAATGGGTGTGGAAGAAGGAGAGGTGAGGAAAAGGGGAAGGGAAAGTGGAGAGGGAGAGGGAAAGAGGTATCTTTGAAAAGAATACTCTTTCTTCATTGAATGACCGTTCTTTCTTGGTGACAATATATGCAAAAGTTTATTTTTTTTTCCAGGCTTTCTGTTTTATTTTATCAGTCTGCATGGCTGTCTTTAGCCAGTACTGTTGCTTTGTAATTGGCTTTACAAAGTAGTTTTGAAACTGGGGTACATGGGTCCTTCAAACTTCTTCCTCTTTCAAGATTGTTTTGGTTATTTGGGGTCCATAGAGTTTCCATATGAATTTTAGGATCATCCTGTCAATTTCTGCAAAGAAGTCAGCTGAGATTTTAATAGGATGGCATTGAATCTGTGGATTTGGGGGAGTATTGCCGTCTTAACAATACTAAGTTTTCTGACCTATAAACACGGGAATCTGTTTATTTAGATGTTTAATTTTTTCAACAGTGTTTTATAATTTTTAGAGTACAAGTTTCACAACTTTGTGAAATTTAATCCCAAATATTTACTACTGTAAATGCTTTTATAAATGAAATTGTTTTTCTAATTTTGTTTCTGATTGTTCGTTGCAAGTGTATAGAATACTATTGATTTTTGTATATTCATCTTGTATCCTACAATATTGCTGAACATGTTTATTAATTCTAATAGCTTTTAAAGCAGATTCCTTATGATATGCTCAATATAAGACCATGTCGTCTGTAAATGGAGATAGCTGTATTTCTTCTGTTCCAATCTGGACTCTTATTTTCTTGCCTGATTACCCTGTCTAGAATATGCAGTACCATGTTGAATAGAAGTGATGATAGCAGATAGCTTTGATTTGTTCCTGATCTTTAGATGAAAACACCCAATTTTTCACCATTAAGTATGTTAGCTGTAGGTTTTTTAAATCTACTTGAATTTCCCCTCTAGACCTAGTGTTATAAGAAATTTTGTCATGAATAGGTACTGGATTTTGTCAAATGCTTTCCTCCCGCCATCTATTGATATGATCATATGAATTTTTCTTCTTTAACTTATTGATACCGTGGATTACATTAATTGATTTTCAAATGTTGAACCATACTTGCATACCTGGAATAAATTCTACTTTGTCATGATGTATAATTATTTTTAAATAATTTTGGATTTGATTTGCTAATATTTTGTTGAGGATTTTTCATCTGTATTCATAAGAGATAATGGTTTGTCCATTTTTATTTTTATGCTGATGTTGTTATCTGGTTTTGGTATCAGGGTTGACACAATCAGGGGTTCTGTTTAACTGTCTCTGACCACACTCAGTTGTTAAGCTTCACTAATTGCCATGTGATGGCTACACTGTTTTCAACAATGCCTTAGGGCCCAAATTGTCCCACAGACAGATCCAGTTCAATCTGGGCTCCTTCGAAGGAATTGTTTTGAGGTCAGGGTTGGAGACTTGTTCTGAGCCCAAGAAAGCTCTTCCCAGCTGTTTCTTTCCTTGGCTGTCTCTGCTGAACTAACTGGTTGATTGTTCAGTGTATATCTTTAATGCACTTGCCAGTCTCCTATTAATTACTTCTCAACTCAAGATCTGTCATTTTTGAGAACACACTTAGGCTTGAATTTCCCTCTACTCGGTTGTAAGTGAAATCTGTTGGCTCATCAACTATGTCTCTTATGTCTTCTTTGGAAATCTGTTCCCTCAAAGCTCTCTGATTTGTGGCTTTCGTTTCCCCTCTTGCAAAATCTCCAAGCCAAATCTTTGGAGCTGTCGGGAAGAGGAGCCATGTGTTTCTTTCTAAAGCCACATTTGCTTTAGCAACTGGGTACTCAGCAGGGGAGGTGCAGCTGTAGTCTCTGGTCTTCTCAGCTTGGGCAAGGAACCTCTCTTTATGAAGGAGCCAGAACAAGGGCAACTGCGACTCCACTATTCTCAGTGGACTGCCCCTAAGGCAGAGCCTCTATCCCACGAGTTGGGGCTGGGTGATAGAAGGGACCATCATTGGAAACCCTTTTCAAAGTCTCCTCTCTTTTATATCCCAGGGAACTCCGTGCTCCCTAATCCCATTCCACATATGATTCTGAGTTAGATTTTACTGATGTCCATCTTGAAAGAGATCTACTTAGGCATTTGAGAACCCCCTGCTTCACCGCCTTGGAGTTAGTTAATTAGTTGGTGGAAACTTCTTTAGAGAAATTCAGAAATTCCAAGTTTCCCCATAGGCAGTAGAGAGATAATTTGTTGCCTTAGTGCTTCAGGTTGGGGTCATCAGTATCTGTTTCACTTTTTCTGACCCTGTCCTTTGCTTCAAAAAATCAAATAATATAGAAGAGCTTATAATAATAATATTAATATTATATTAATAATAATAATGATAATAGGTCTTCTACCCATTTACTGAATGCTTTCTAAGCAACTTTTATGAAATTACTCACTCTGGGCCCTGTGTTTTTCCACATCCAATTCTGTTTTACTAAGGCAATCTCATCTAGTAGTTTCTATTTTGAATTATTCTGAGAGTTATTTCCATAGCCTTAATATGTTTAGATTGCTATTTTTGGCTCATCAACTCTGTCTCTTATGTTGTGATTGGTGGTGAACTTTGAAAGCTGCTTTGGTTTCAAGAACTCGGTATATACTACCCTTTTCATAATAAAGCATAGAGAATGTAGTTCAAAAGGATTTGGTATCTATAAACAAGAAACATGTAATAGACTCTTATGGCTGTAGGTGACTATACATAAAATGCATCTAAAACAATCGACCACAGGAAATAACCAAATACATTTCAATAATCTTTTCGGGTAATATGCACCAAATCGTAGAGGAAATGAAAGGATTGCAGGGAGGCTGCCACTCCAAACATTATCCCTGATATGCTATGAAGGTCTGGGATGAATTAACTGCAGGATTCATGTGTACCATGTGACAAGAGGAACCTATGTCGAGTATTTGTAAAACAATGGATAGTTCCTTTATCAATTGGTTTTGACTACATGTTTGTATTTAACCTAATTACTGAAGTTATTGAGTAATTAACTCCAATTACTGAGTAATGCATTTATGAAAGTCTTCATTTGTTTTGTGAATCACTCTAAATTATGCAGCTTAAGTCTTATTCATGATGCAAGCTCTGTGCTATATATAACCATCTTATCTCTTCTTTCTAATAAAAGTAAGAGCTCACCAAAGAAAACAATCAAAGAAACAAGAAAACTATCAAATGAACTGTGAGAGAACTACTTAAAATTTTAAGTTACTTACATTTAAATCATATCTACCTTACGCAATAGGAAATGGTCTAATTTTTCTACCCTGGAAGTACAGCTTCCAAAAGGGAGGAGAGAAAAATCTTTTATGTATTTCCAGTCAAATTTCTGGCAGTTGAGGCATGATTTTGATCACTTGAAACAGGCTTATTTAGACTAACTTATGAGGGGAACGTTGTGAACAATTGCGCTGACACTTTGAAATAGGTTCTGTCAACACTGAACGGAATTATTTCAATTGTTTATTTTCTCTCTTTGTGGAGCTTCCCAAAATGAGAGGATAGGACAGGTCCAACATTTACATTGAAATTAGTCCAATTAGAACTTTGGCAGCAAAACTGTAACCTCCTCAGCTGTGGGCCGAGTGTTTCAGAGATGCTTGCCTGTGGTCAGGGCACGTACAAAGAGTGCCTTTGGCAATGGGTAGAGGCCATTCAGAGCATAAGTTAGTCTGTGTCCTTTATCCACTCTTCATGGAGTAAAGAAGGATCCTGTCACTGGAGGGACTGATCATGTTCACAGGGGAACTGATGATGTCAAAATTATTAAATGAGATCATGTTCTTCTCAATTTATGCCAGCATCATGCTTTTATCCATGTTGAATTCATATGGATTTATCAGATTGTTAATTTTAAAAATGGGGAAAAATTTAGATCTTATCTTCTGGTGAATACGTTTCCTATTCCCTGTAGGGGCTTAGAGCACCTGCTGTTAGAAGAACCTAACTGAATTTTGTTGATATACTGTGCAATAATGGCACATTATGAAGGCCTTGATCCCGCCTCTGGAATAACTTCTGAATAGAGTGACACAATCTTAGGCAAACTTTAATGTTTGTTGATAGTGCATTATTATTATTTTTTGGCATGAAGTAAGCATTCACTAAACACTAGCTGCTATCACTCTCACTGCCCACCACCACCACTCCCACTTCCTTGGCTCTGATTATCCACTCCGCACACTCACGATGCTTTGTCACATGTTTCTGTCTTTGCTGATGCTCTTCTCTCTCCCTGGATTGCTCTTTTTGCTTACCTTCTTTCTCTGAAGAAAAAAAAAAAAAGTTCTGTTTATATTCTTTCTGCTCCAGATAATCATCTCTATTAACCTGTGAAAACTTGTTGCTAAATACACTATAATATATCATAATTATCTAATTTTACCTGTAACTTTAACTATAGTAATGCTAGTAAACTATAGCCCTGGTGCCAAGTCCAACTCACTTCTGGTTATGTAAATAATTTTTTAAAAATTTCTTTAAAGATTTTATTTATTTACTTGAGAGAAGGGAGGGTGAGAGAGAGAGAGCATGAGGGGGGTAAGGTGAGAGGGAGAAGCAGCCTCCCTGCTGAGCAGGGAGCCCGATGCGGGACCCGATCCGGGACACCACGATCATGACCGGAGCTGAAGGCAGTCGCTTTAGCAACTGAGCCACCCAGGTGCTCTGTAAGTAATGTTTTATTGGATCAAAAACACATTGATTTGTTTGCTTATTATCTATGGCTACTTTTATGCTCCCAAGGCAGAATTTGGTAGTTGTGATAAGCCCCTATGACCCACAAAACCGCATCTTTACTATCAATTTAATTCTTTTTCTTTTGAGAAAGGCTTTAAATTACATATTTATTTTCTTACCTGGGTACAAACCTATTCAGATTTTACTTTTTTGTGTGTATTAGTTTTTTTTTTTTTTTTAGATTTATTTATTTATTTATTTGATAGAGAGACAGTGAGAGAGAGCATGAGCGAGGAGAAGGTCAGAGGGAGAAGCAGACTCCCGTGGAGCTGGGAGCACGATGCGGGACTTGATCCCGGAACTCCGGGATCATGACCTGAGCCGAAGGCAGTCGTCCAACCAACTGAGCCACCCAGGCGTCCTGTGTGTATTAGTTTTTATAAATTTTATTTTTTAGGAGCTTTTTAAAATTGAGATATAATTGACATATAACATTATATTAGTTTTAGGTGTATAACATAATAATTTTGTGTTCATATATATTGTGAAATGATCACCACAGTAAGTCAATTTATTAGAGTTACAAAATTTTTGAGTTACAGAGTTACACAAATTTTTTTCTTATGATGAGAACTTTTAAGATCTATTTTTTTAAAGCAACTTTCAAATATGTACTACAGTATTAGTAACTATAGTCGTTATGCAGTACATCGTATCTCCATGATTTATTTATTTTATAACTGGATGTTTGTACCTTTTGACCTGCTTCATCCATTTTGCTACCCCTACTCCCTGGCCTTGACAACCATCTCTCTGTTCTCTGTATCTCTGAATTTTGTTGTTGTTGGGTTTCTTGTTTTGTTTTGTTTTTGTTTTGAGTTTGTACTATAAGTTACAGTATTTGTCTTTGTCTAACTTATTTCACTTAGCATAATGCCCTCAAGGTCCACTCATGCTATCCCAAGTGGCAAGACTTCATTTTTAATGGTTAACTAATATTCCACTATAACTATATATACAATATTTTCTTCATCCATCAATGAGCACTTAGCTTGTTTCCATATTTTGGCTATTGTAAGTGATGCTATAATGAACATGTAAGTGCATATATCTTTTTGAGTTAGTGTTGTCATTTTCTTTGGGATAAATATCCTTATGTGGAATTGCTGGATCATATAGTAGTTCTATTAATTTTTTGAGACATCTTCACTCTATTTTTCATAGTGATTGCACCAATTCACATTCCTGCCAATAGGCACAAGGGTTCCTTTTTCTCCACATTCTTGCCAACACTTGTTCTTTCTTATCTTTTTAAAGATAGCCACTCTTAACATGTGTAATGTCATATCTTATTATGGTATTGATTTACATTTTCCTGATGATCAGTGACATTGAGCATCTCTTTAGGTACTTTTTGGCTATTGTCTATCTTCTTTGGAAAAATGTCTATTCAGATCTATCTATTTTTAAATCAGATTTTTTTTCTATTCAGTTGTGTGAGTTCTATATATATTTTGGGTATTAATCTCTAATCAGATACATGATTTGCAAATATTTTCCCCCATTCACTAGGTTACCTTTTCGATTGTTGATTTCCTTTGCTGTGTAGAGACTTTGGTTTGATGTGGTCCCATTTGTTTATTTTTGCTTATGTTGCCTTTGCTTTTGACATCAAATTTTAAAAAATTGTTGAGCAATGTTAAGAAGCTTACTGCCTATGTTTTCTTCCAGGAGGTTTATGATTTCATGTCTTGCATTCAAGTCTTTAAAGCTATTTTGAATTAATTTTTATATATTGTGTAAGACCATGCATATGACAAATTACATTCTTTTACATGTGATTGTCCAGGTTTCCCAGCACCATTTATTGAAAAAATTGTACTTTCACCATTCTATATTCTTAGCTCCTTTGTTGTAAGTTAATTAGCCATATATGCATGGGTTTATTTCTAAGTTTGACAGTTCATTAGAGTTCCCTTTTTTTTAAAAAGTTCCATTTCCAAGTTGTCATTTTTTGAATAAAATTTTCCTAAGGTTGACAAAGAAGAGTACATTTTAGGCTTATGCTGTTCAGCATGTTGGCCATTAGCCACATGTAGCTATGAAGCTTTGCAATGTGGCTAGTTCAGATTGAGATGTTCTGTAAGTATAAAATACACACCAGATTTCAAGTCTTAATCCAAAAATAATGTAAGGTAGTTATTGATTATATGTTGAATTGATAACATTTGGGATATATTGGGTTAAATATTAAATACATGTTTACTAATTAATTTCAGCCCTTTATTTTTACTTTGACTTTATATTTACATGTGTGGCTCACATTATATTTGTACTGGACAACATGGCTATAGAATTTTCCAGAAGGAAAGATGAAGTAGCAGGATATTTGTCTACTACAAGGCAAGAAAAAGATTAAAAAAAAATAATAATAAAAGCAAAGGAAAAAGCAGAGTGAGTAGAAATCAGGAAAGGTATGGTGGAAATAAAATAAATATATAAGTAATCACAACAGATGTAGAAGTTTCATGACCTTGCAAATGAGTTTAGAGACATTTATATGAGGCAAATGCACTCATGAAAGGAACAAGTATCTTTTTCAGTTTTTCAAGTTATTCTATGTCAGGAATATTGGCATGTTGTATTTTGTCTTTTCTTCTAATGAGAGGCTTATGGGTGTACCGTTCTAGAGACAGGCAGGCAGAGGAAAAAATTTTAAAACGAGACAGTGGAAAGAAAAAAGATTCCCTTTAAAATTATATTTTAATATCAGAGACAAGGGGCTCCATAGTAGCTAATCATTGCAAGGGTATTATTGTTCTGAGTAACACATTACTACCCTCACAATTTTGAAGACCTTTCTATTTAATTTCAAAGATTCCATTCTTGGAAAAATAACTCGCATTTTGAAAATATACAATAAATTATATGAATAATCATTCATTTGAATAAGAGAAAGAATATATTCTTACATTCATAAGTTAAACCTGTCCATCTGTAGGAAGCAATTGGTAACTCTCTTCAACAGTTACCATTTTTAGTTTTGGTCGAAATGATTCAACACCTGGCATTTTTGCAAGATTAGAAAGGTTTACAAGTTACAACTATAAAAGAGGTAATGATTTATTAACTCACTGAAATTTCCATTTGAATTCAATGTGATAGAACATCTGAATATTACGAAAAGAAAATTCAGAACCATCAACCCCCTTAAATCTACTACATGAACAAACCTGTCTTATACACTTAATTCAAAATATGTAGTAGAAAGAGACTTTGAAGAATTGTTTTGGCAAGTCCTTGCTTATGTATTAAATCAATTTAGCACTCAATATTTAAAAATAATAAAACTCATTAAAAATAATAAAATTCATTATTTTCAATATTATTATTAGTTTACTTTATCCAGAGAATAGTACAGTAACATGCCATTTTCTTTTATTGGGTTTTCCATTCATTCATTTACTCAGTAAGTGAATATCTACCTACTATGTGCCAAGAACTTGCTGAAGTATTAAGGATTCAGAACAGCAAAAGGCATGCTCATGCTGCTATGTTGCTGTCAGCCTAGTGGAGAAAATAACCATATGAGCAGATCAGTCAAATCTAATGAGGGAAGGGCCATAAGAGGCAGCAGAACCAAATGTGGTGGGGAACAGAGGGGAACAGTAGGTGCCTTCTTGGTGGGCAGGTGGAAGGGGCTTTGCAGAAGAGACTTTTAAACCGGGCCTTGAAGAATGAGTAGATGAGAAACGACTTAAGGAGAGGAACATTCCTGCCAGGAAAGAATTATGTTCAAGGCAAAGAGACATGAAAGAAATTTGGGAAAGATGAAGAATAGAGTGAAGTATTCATAAAAAAAAGAGAAAGAATAGTGGTTTTAGCCTTCTATTTCACAGTAATGAATCCAGGAGATATCAGTGATTTTTATAAAAGACAGAAACTTTGATTTTCCTTAAAAAAAATTCATTTCTTCCACAAAAGGAGTAAAAGCTGCAAGAATATGGACATAAGGTGATGCATTTTTAAAAAAGATTTTATTTATTTATTTGGCAGAGAAAGAGATCACAAGTAGGCAGAGAGGCAGAAGCAGCCTCCCTGCCGAGCAGAGCCCAATGCGGGACTTGATCCCAGGACCTCGAGATCATGACCTGAGCTGAAGGCAGAAGCTTAACCCACTGAGCCACCCAGGTGTCCAGTAATGCATTTTTAAAGAGATTTATTTGAAAGAGAGAGAGAGAGAGAGAGAGAGAGAATATGAGTGAGAGGGGCAGAAGGAGAGGGAGAGAGAATCCCAAGCAGATTTGTGTGCTAAGCAAGGAGCCCCACGTGGGACTGGACCCCACAGCCCTGAGGCTGTAACCCCAGCTGAAACCAAAAGTCGGTCGCTCAACCAACTGTACCACCCGGGCACCCTGGTAACACAAGTTTTATTTCTGCAAATACTCAAGTTGAATAAAGGTTTCTAATTAGGTGCTCATGTATTATGAATGAGGAATTTCACTACCTACTACAATGTACACTGTATACTCTGCATTGTACACTGACACAGAAGGAAAACCATTATGTAGCAGACGAAAATAATTTTGTCAAGAATACAATGTGCTCAAGCTGGGTTTCCTATTAGTAAGTAGCAGAAAGATGGTTACAAAGGATGACATATACAAGTGGCGACCAGCCAAAATCCTCTTTCATTTATATTTACTTAATACTCTAGACCATGGAATTTGGTGCCAATTAATCTTGGGTTAATGTGTTCTGACCTTGCCAATTACTAGTTGTGAACCCTTGGGAAAGTCAATCACTTTCTTGATACTTCTGTTTCCTTCTACGAAGAGTGAGGATAATTATAATACTTCATAGGGTTGTTGGGAAGATAAAATGAGAAAATTTTAGTAAAACTCTTAGCACAGAGCCTGTGAATAGGACGTGTGTAATAGATGACAACTATTATTTATTTATTTATTTTTTAAGATTTTATTTATTTATTTGAGAGAGAGGCAGTGAGAGAGCATGAGCGAGGAGAAGGTCAGAGGGAGAAGCAGACTCCCCGTGGAGCTGGGAGCCTGATGTGGGACTCGATCGATCCCGGGTCTCCGGGATCATGACCTGAGCCGAAGGCAGTCGTCCAACCAACTGAGCCACCCAGGCGTCCCGATGACAACTATTATTATTAATTTGTCTTGTCAAGTTATTTTAAAATTTTGTACATTGGTTATTGATCCTCTGGCACTCATTTGGCAACTTCTGTAACTCCCTGAGGCTGGGAGGTAATCAACAAAGGGGAAAATTGATGGAGAAACTGGTCTCAGACCTGAAAGAAGTAGCCACCACCTTCTAATGCTTTTTTTCCCCAGAAAATCCAAATGGAGGAGAAATATCTAATTCTAATGCAATCTGTAATTGGAACTGGAGATTATTTAACCCAACCCTTTATGGACAAGAAAACTGAATCAGAGAGATCCAATGGTATAGACTACATAATTTTGTGCCCATAATTGGGCACAAATACATATATAGTTCATCTCCTGGAGTTTAACCTTGTGTGCTAGCAGTAATACTTCTCCTCAATTTCATTTTTCTAGGGAAGAAGGCACTAGAAACAGTATCAAAACCTGAGGGACTCAGAACAGAAGTGTAATGCTTTACAGATCTGGGGACTAGACGTCTGTGATCAAGTTGCTGGCAGACCTGGTTTTTCCTATGGGCTTTAAGAGAGAATCAGTTCCACACCTCTCTCCTAGCTTCTGGAATTTTGTTGGTAATCTCAGGCGTTTCTTGTCTTGTAGACACATCACTCTGATATCCGCCATGCTCACATGGCATTCTCCTTGTGTGCCTCTATGTCCAAATTTCCCCCCTTTAAAAGGGTATCCATCATATTGGATTGGGGCCCACACTACTCTACTATGATCTCATCTTAACTAATGACATGATTAGAGTATTCTATTCTATAGAATAGAATGTAAATAGAATGTAAATAGAATATTCTATTCTATAGAATAGAATGTAAATAGAATGTAAATAGAATGATTCTATTTACAAACATAGTCACATCACGTTCTGATGTACCGAGGGTAAGGTTTTCAACATATGAATTTGGATGGGGGACACAGTTCAATCCATAACACCATCCAGCATATTATATATCTTATTTATTTTGCTTCTTTTTTGTTTCCTTTCAGTTGAGTATTAGCTGCTGGGAGAGCAAGTATTGTGTCTTCCCAAACTAGCTAGACAACAAGTGAACAGTCAAAAACCAGAATCTAAATTCCTTGAAGACAGAGAATTTTTCAGTTTTCACTCTGTTGAATCACCATTGCCTATAACAAAATCTGGCATACAGTGGGCACTCAATAAATACTTCTCGGATGCACCAATGACATTTAGAATTAGAGAGCCCAATGTTGCCTTTATTTTATAGACTCTTTCATAAACAATAAATGTAATAGTCACTTACGGAGAAAAAAGAGGGACACCCGCATTTCTGAAAATCAGGACATGAAAAGAGTATTTTCACTGCGAGAAAATATTCTTTATTCATGACTTTTAATCATATTGAAGAATGACTAAAACACCAGAAAAATTAGAATTACCACCTTGACACTTTCCTTGATTTTCCAGAGATGAGATCTGAAATTGCCTTTTTTAAAAAGACTTATTTTGATTGATTGATTGATTTTAAAGATTTTTATTTATTTATTTGAGAGAGAGAGAAAGAACACAAGTTGGGAGAGGGACTGAGGGAGAAGCAGACTTCCTGCTGAGCAGGGAGCCCCATGCAGGACTCAATCCCAGGACCCTGGGATCAGCACCTGAGCTGAAGACAGATGCTTAAACAACTGAGCCACCCAGGGCCCCTAAACTTATTATTATTTTTAAGATTTTATTTTTAAATAATCTCTACATCCAACGTGGAGCTTGAACTCACAACCCTGAGATCAAAGAGTCACATGCTCTATCAACTGAGTCAGCCAGATGCCCCAAACTTACCTTTTCATGAAAGAAGAAGAAGAAAAAATTTAGAAGGCCAGATAAAAAGTTTTGTGTGACAACAAGGGAGATAGCACAAAACAAAGTTCAAAGGCTAACTATTTAAATATCTTTGAGAACAAATCGCTTTCTTAAAGGCCCAAGTTAGTTATTTCATCAAGATCAGCAGGCTGACAGCAGATGGCGCTGTTCCATTTCCACTTCTTAGGAACCGTGCAAGCAGTCACCTTGGGAATGATTAGGAGAGACAGTGGCAATTGTCCCCCACTGTAAATTTGACAAGTGACCCGACTTAAAAATTGCTTTCAATGGGAACATGTCTTTCTCTAAATATTTTACTCCCATGGAAACTATCTAAATGTGGGTATTCTAGTCATTGACTGAAGTATAGAAAATTAAAGCAGTGAAGTAGGAGAAAAAGATGGGAAAGCAGGGTAGAACTTGTGCTATGGGCATTTTTCTCACCATGCCCAGAAAGTCCATTCTGAATTGGTTGGCATTTAATTAATTCACTTCGTAATATGTCCAGCGAAGTAATAGGTGCTTAGTGTGTATCTATGAACACGATAGAGATTCCTATACCTGCGGAACTTCTTTTTTTTTTTTTTTAAGATTATTTATTTATTTATTTGACAGACAGGGATCACAAGTAGGCAGAGAGGCAGGCAGAGAGAGAGGAGGAAGCAGGCTCCCTGCTGAGCAGAGAACCCGATGCGGGGCTCAATCCCAGGACCCTGAGATCATGACCTGAGCTGAAGGCAGAGGCTTTAACCCACTGAGCCACCCAGGCGCCCCACCTGTGGAACTTCTATTGCAGCAGAGTGAGAAAGTCAATAAGAATAAGAAATAAGAAAATTGTATAGAATGTTAGAAGTTGGGGTGCCTGGGTGGCTCAGCCAGTTAGGCGTCTGCCTTCAGCTCAGGTCATGATCCCAGAGTCCTGGGATCGAGTCCTGCATCAGACTCCTTGCTCAGTGGGGAGTCTGCTTCTTCCTCTGCTTGCTGCAGCTTCCTTCCAGCTTGTGCTCTCCCTCTCTCTGATTAAAAAGAAAAAAAAAATTAGAATGTTAGAAGTCAATGAGTGTCACCATGAAAAGATAAAGGTTGAGCATGATAAGGCAGTTCAAGGGTCCTGGGTGATAGGGAGGATTTGATTTTATAGAGGGTATTCACTGAGAAGGTGAAAAAAAATTTTGAACATTTATTAATTTGAGAGAGAACAAGCGAGAGAGAGAGTGAGGAAGCATGAGCGGGAGGGGCAGAGGCAGAGGGAGAAACAGGCTCTCCGCTGAGCAGGGAGCCTGATGGGGGACTCCATTCCAGGACCTTGAGATCATGACCTGAGCCGAAGGCAGACACTTAACCAACTGAGCCACCCAGGCACTCCTGATTTGTGTTTTTAAAGGATCATCTGTCCTGTGATGAGAATAGCAGACTGTAGAGTGCCAGGAGAAACTGATGGGAAACTAAGAGAGACCTATCAGATCAGCACAGGAAGAAGCTGATAGTGGCTCAGCCCGGTTGGCAGTGGAGACATTGCAAAGTCACAGGATTCTAGCTCTTTATTTATCCGGATATTTATTATCAGAATATTTATTGAATATTATTATATTAGAGCGGACAGATTTTTTTTTTTTCTCCTGATGGATTGGATGTTAATGTTGGGTCCATGATCAAAGGAGCCAGACTGATACAAAGCAAAAGTCAAGCAAAGCTTTATTTCCCGCCAAGCATCGAGAATCAAACTGACCGGCCAGGGCCATCTCTTGCAAAGAGGAGACCCCTCCCAGCCTCACAGACTAACTTTTATAGAGTAAAGGCCATGTCGTTGAGCCTGGCCACACACAGGTGGCCAATTGAATTACAATTCACCCTATAGTAGCTATTTGAACTAGCCTATCACTCTGGTCAGAACTGGCACCCAAAAGACGCCCAAAAGGCAGGGCCCTCATTCTTGGGTGGTTAGGGAGGTGCTTTCCTGATTGGATGTCTCTACCTGGCTTGACTCATCCTTGTATTCTGGGCTCTGTTACCTCCCGGGACCTGACACGTCCTGGTATATGGGCTGGTCAGTCATATTTTACTGGTTTCCCAGACTTGTTTCTAAGTAAGTTCCTCTTGGGGGGCAGGGTCAATCTAAGTTTACTGCATAAACAACAAAATGGCTCGCTTTGGCTGAGTAGGCCCTTATAGTTAAGTGTGGGAAGAAGAGATGTGTCAAAGATCTCAAGGATTTTTCCTTGATTGACTAGAATGACAGGGAAGACAATAGGAAGAGTGAGTTTTGTAGCGTAAGTAAGGCATTGCCAGCTGGACATACTAATTTTGAAATGTCTACCATCAACTGAAGTGGAATAATTATGGGAACTGAGAGCTGGTGGGGGAAAATGAGGGCCACGGTTTTGGACATACTGAATTTGAGATGTCTGTTAGCCATCAAAATGGCAAGAAGGAGTTTTGGAAGATTTTTGAATGTGAAACTGATCTTCTGTTTCCATCGGCATGAAATGCCTCTGAGCAGAAAGGCTGGAGTAGAACAAATGGTCTAGAAAGCAATTATGACCAGGGTCAGATAATAAGAGCCTGAATGTAAATTGGCACTGGGTGTGGAAATGGGGAGAAAGACAGTGATTATTGCACAGACAGAATGTCCAGGATTTAGTGGCTGGTTAAATGTGTAGTGGGAGAAAGAGATCACATGCCTGGGTTATAATATGCTGGTTAGTGATATTAGTAAAATAGAAGAGATGAATTGCAGATTTTTTCCCCTCTGTGTATATATATTTGTATATTTATTCTTCAATTATCTTACATTCTGCAAAATTTTCTTTGTATCATTCCATTTTTTCTTTTTAATAAAGTTTTTATTTATTTATTTATTTGAGAGACAGAGAGAGAGAAAGAGAGCATATGAAATAGAGAGAGAGCTCAAGCAGAGAGGAGGGGTAGAGGGAGAAACAGTCTCCCCACTGAGCAGGGAGCCTCACCCGGGACTCAATCCCAGGACCCCAGGATCATGACCTGAGCCAAAGGTAGCTCCTTCACCAACTGAGCCACCCAGGCGCCCTTCTTTTTGTAGCTTCCCAAAAAGTTTCAAAGAGAGAAATCTACCAAACCTGTGATACTTTCTTTCCATTGTGAATCTTTTAGATAAATCTCACTTGAGTCATGTCTATTTTACTTCTGAAACCGTGAAATTTACATTGCTTTTTAAGGTGAAGGAACCTGCACTGCTTTTGGTAATGAATAACACAGGGAATGCATCTCCCCCCAGGAAAGCACGAAACAGCTCAAGACCAATTCTATTGACAAGGAAGGCCAACAGGCACCAGTCTGCGTTGGCACTTAAGAATTTGTCCCTTTAATGCATGAATTTTCACAGTATTGCACAATTCCTTTGTGAGGTTTTGCAAAATGCCTTCCTAATTTGCACTTTCCCTGCACTAACTGGTAATGTCTGAATATGAGCTAGAGCAAGGGTGACGGTCTACTCACATTTATAGATTTGCCAGATGAAGGGAGCTCTTGTCTCACAGGCGCATTTCCAATTTATAAGGCAATTTAAAATTTAGATTATAGGGGCACCTGGGTGGCTCAGTTGGTGAAGAATCTGCCTTCTGCTCAGGTCATGTTCCTGGGTTTCTGGGATTGAGCCCTGCATCCGGCTCCCTGCCAGGGAAGGAGCAGAGGGAGAGGAGGGAGCAGACTCCCCGCAGAGCAGGAAGCCTGACACGGGATTCCATCCCATGACCCCCGGGTCAGGACCCGAGCAAAAGGCAAATGCCCAAATGAGCCACCCAGCTGCCCTATGAACAGGTTTTTATATGGGCTATGTTTAAATATTATCTTAAGTATCAGGTTCTCTGGCTGGTTTGGTTCAGCACTGGCTCCTAGTCCCCAGCTTCTGCCAAAGTCCCAGCACTTGTCAGGGAGACAGACGCATGGCTCCCTCATTCAGGTCTCCATCTTGACTGTTCCACGCAGCACCATTCACTGGGTGCCCGAAGCTGGCTTGATTTTTCCTCAGGGCACATATAATCACTTGACACAGTGTGTGTGTATTGGTAGTGTTAATGGTCTTTACCTTGCTGGAATGTAGACTGCTTGAGGACAGGGGCTCTGTGTGGTTCAGTGGACCTGAGAGGTGCCCGGCACGTCCTACAGTCGGTAAATAGATGATGAACAAATACACCAACAGAGACTTTATAGTGATTTCCTAGTTATTCTTAGTCTGCAATTTATCTTTCACTCAAAGAACTGAAGTCATCCTCTGAAGTCATGGATTGAATCAGCTCACTTTCCTCAAAACCCTTAAATAGTTCCTTCATTGCTTACTGCGAAAAGCCCAGACTGGTCTTTCTTCAGTGAATGCTCTTGTCACCCTTGTCAAAACTCAAATGACCACAGATTTATTGGTTTATTTCTGAACTTTCAATTCTATCTCACTGATCTATATGTTTTATCCATATGGCAGAGCACATTGTTTTGATTACCGTGCCTTTTAGTAAGTTTTGAAATCAGGAAGTGTAGGTCCTTAAATTTTGCTTTCTTTTTAAAGAGCAGTTTTAGCAAAATTAAGAGGAAGGTATCGAGGTACTCCACACACCCCTGGCCCCCATATCTGCATAGCCTCCACCATTATCAACATACCCCTGCTTTTCTTTTTCAAGATTGTTCTGGCTATTTGGGGTCTCTTGAAATTCCATATGAATTTTAAGATGGCTTTTTCCATTTCTGCAAAAAAGACTGTTGGGAATTTGGCAGGGATCGCATTGGATCTAGATCATATTTGTAGGATTGATATTAACTATATTGAGTTTCCATGAACATGGATGGGTTGTCTTTCCATTTATTTAAGTCTTTTTAAATTTCTTTCAGCAATGGTCTTGTAATTTTCAGTGTACAAGTCTTTCAACTCTCTGCTTAAATTTATTTCTAAGTATTTTATTCTTTTTGATTTGATACTATTATAAGTGAAATTGTTTTCTTAATTTTATCTTTACATTGCTTAATTTTAGTATACATTATTAGTGTATGGAAATAACTATTTGTAATGTCAGCCCTACATCCTGCAAGTTTGCTGAATTTGATTATTAGATATAATAACTTTTTTGTGGATTCTCTAGGGCTCTCTCTATATAAATTTCATGTCATCTGAGAATAGAGATGATTTTACTTTTTCCTCTCCAATTATATATATATCTATATATAGATATATATACACACACATATATATTTATTTATTTTAAAAGACTTTATTTATTTATTCAACAGAGAGAGAAAGACCAAGAGAGAGAGAATACAAGCTGTGGGAGTAGAAGAGGGAGAAACAGGCTTCCCACAGAGCAGGGAGCCCAGTGCAGGGCTTGATCCCAGGACCCTGGGATAATGACCTGAGCTGAAGGCAGATGTTTAATGACTGAGTCACCCAGGCACCCCTCCTTTCCAATTTAGATACATTTTGTTTCATTTCCCTTCTCTTTTCTTTCTTTCTTTTCCTTTTTTTCTTTTTTACCATAATTGATCTGGCTAGAACTTTCAGTATAGCATTGATTGGAAGTAGCAAAAATGGCATTCTTGTTTTATCCTTGATTTTGGGGAGAAGCTTGAAGTCTTTCACTATTGAGTAGAATTTTCCTTATAGGTCTTTCACAAATGCCTTTTATCATTTGAGGAAGTCTCCTTCTAGTCCTACTTAATTTTATTTTAATTTTTAAAAATATTTTACTTATTTGTTTGATTGTTTTAAAAGATTTTATTTACTTATTTTAGAGAGAAAGAGAGAGTGAGAGAGAGAGAGAGCGCACGTGCGTGAGGGTAGGGATCGAGGGAGAGAATCTTGAAGCAGACACCCTACTGAACACAGAGCCTGCCACAGAGTTCAGTCTCACGACCCATAAGGTCATAACCTGAACCAAAACCAAGAATTGGGTACTCAACTGACTGAGCCATGTGGTGCCCTTCTACTTTGTTTATTTTTATCATGATATGTTGTTAGATTTTGTCAGTTTTTTTTCTGCATGAATTGAAATGATTGTTGATTTTTCTCTCCTTTCTATTAATGTGGCATATTATATTACATTTCTGGCATAAACCCCAGTTAGTCAGGGTGTATAATCTTAATGTGCTAATGAATCCCATTTGCTAGAGTTTTAAGATTTTTCCCATATACCTTCATTTTTCTCTAGCAAAATAGAATAACTTTACTTTTCATATCCTATTTTTCCAAGTTTATATCCTTTAAGGTTTTATTTATTTATTTATTTATTTATGCATTCATTCATTCTTTCTTTCATTTATGAGAGGGAAGGGGGGCAGAGGGAGAGG
>PISX010026695.1:0-24093 GCA_004024625.1 Mellivora capensis | reverse complement strand
ATATTTTGGGCACCTCAGGAAGAGTAATTCGCCCAAATCCGACAGGTATTGCAGGCATATCTGATGGCAAGTATGTGGCTTGGCTTCTGGCCTGGAGAGGCTACTAAAAGTTCAACCTAGAGATTCCTTATAAGAAGTCCCAGCAAAGCAGATTCTAAAAGATCTATATGATCACAGTCACTGTTCTTGCTGAGCTTATGTAAATAATTAGGCCAAGTTTGTTAAAACTGGACTTGTTTTTCAAATGAATTAGTCCTGATTTGACTATCTCTGGAAATGAGGGTTATTCTAGAGAGAAAAATTATGTCTTAATAGCACACCTTTATGGATGTTAAATTCTAGATTTAATTGTTTTTAAATGATTGTTTACCTAAACTAGACAACTTGAGGTAAACTTCAGAGAAGTTGCACGGTAGGCCATTTAGACGATCTTGCTTTTGTCAGTCAATCAGCCCCAGATATAAGGAGCATTTCGGGAATTACAAACAGCCTAACTGAGTGTCCCAGCATTGGCCATTGGCCATCCACTTATATGTGGATGAAGAGGCAGGGGTGGCCAAAGGAGTTTTGACTCAGACTCTGGGGCCTTGGCAAAGGCCAGTAGCCCATCTTAGCAAGAAACTAGATCCAGTAGCAGCTGGGTTCCCCCTTGTCTACACATAATTGCTGCCATGGCCTTCCTGGTCAAGGATGCAAGTAAAATGACTTTGGGTCAAAATCTCATCTTGACCACCACTCATGCTATTGAGGGCCTTCTCTGGACTCCACCAGACCTGTGGATGACAAATGCTGGAGTGACAGGGTATCAGGCCCTCCTCCTTAACGATGACTGATCAGTCTGTACTCCAGTCACTGCAGGCATTACAGTCTGTCTAGCCCACACAGGGATCCTAACTGCCCACATTGAGATGGAGACAGAGCTGGAACCACATCCTTACCAACCCAGGGACTTGGTTTGGATGCACTGCTGCCAAGTGGAAAACTTGAAGCCTTGCTGGAAGGGACCCTACATCATGATCCTGACCACTCCCACTGCTCTCAAAGTCAACAGGATTACTCCCTGGGTCCACTACACCCACATCCGGCCAGCTGACCCACACGCCATTCTCAAGGAATATTCTCCAGAATAGAAGAGCCACCCAGACAAGGACAATCCCCTAAAGCTGAGACTGCACCACTCTCATGTACCCCACTAATGTTACTTATACTATGCCCTCTTCTTACACCAGAGTGGGGAGTGAAAAGTAACCCTCATTATCCCCCTTCTCCTCTTTACCTTTGGGCCCTGCATTATCAATAGATTAGTTACTCTTGTCAAAGACAGAGTCAGTGCAGTTCATCTCATGATACTCAGACAGCAATACCAACCACTGGACCTTGTTACTGAGGCCAGCCTGGACCCATGACTGGGTTCTTCCTTAGGTTCCTCTGAGAGGGGGAAATGTGGAGGCCAAGAAAAACAAGGCTGTACCCACCCCAAGCCTTGACTTAAGTACAGCCATCTTGGCCCTGGCAGCCATCTTAGGTCTCCAGGACTGGTAAATGACCCCTGGCTCCGGGAAGACTGACTGGAGCAAATACAATGAATAGGACAGCTCCAATAAGACTGACCAGAGCAAACACAATGATCAATCAGGAATAGGACAGCTCCAGGAAGACTGACTGACTGGAGCAAATACAATGATCAATCAGGAATAGGATGGCTTATCGTTGTAATAACTCATGTCAGGAATAACATGGCTTGACGTTATAATAGATCATGTCAGAAAGAAAAAGGAAAAAACAGGAACAACATGGTTTGACGTTGTAATAGATCATGTCAGAAAGAAAAAGGAAAAAACAGGAACATAGGGCTAGTAGTCGTCACCCAATCACCTACTGACACCCCTGCTCTGCCTTTAAAAACTCTGACTGTAATCTGGTTCGGAGTCCAAGTCCCTACTCCGCTGTGTCAGGTATACTTGGGCCCAAGCTTAAGCTTGTCAAATAAACCCTCATGTGATTGCATCAATGTCGGCTCCTTGGTGGTCTCTCGGACATGAAAACTCAGGCATAACAGAATGTTTACCCGAGACACAGGTGGGAAGGTCCGGAGTGGGAAGTATTAGGTCCAGAGGGTGCTCTTCTTGTTTCCTGACAGTGAAGGACAGAACAAGGTGCCACCAGAAGGCAGAGAAAGGGTTCCCAGTTCTAGAGCTCATCAGCTCCAAGAGAGGAGCAAACGCCATGCTTTCCCGTCAGTGAGGGGGAGGGGCTAGGCAGTCCCCATCAGGCCAGAGAGGGCAAGGAATGTCCCTGAAACAAAGTTTGTTTCGGCAGCTGCTTGGGAATATTCCTTAAAGTCTCTGTCTCGAGTTAGACTACCCCCAGTTGGCTCCAGTTATAGCCCTTAACACACTAAATGATTGAGGGAGAAGCCCCACATCTATTAGGAGGAATGGAGAGATGAAAGTCAGAGTCCCCTTACTCTCTGCTTTCCCTATCCTTCAAACACAACAAACAACACAACAGACAACAAAAAGACAAGACAAAGACAACTGCAAACCCAGCATGCCCTCACCCAGAGCCTGCCATGGGTGGGAGTTTTCTCGGCCCCCTAGAGATGCTCGCCAGTGGGGATTTTCTCAGTCCCCTAGGAACGAACAACACAACAGACAACAAAAAGACACAACAAAAACAACTGCAGACCCAGCGGCCCTCACCCAGAGCTTGCTGCTAGTGGGGGTTTTCTCGGCCCCCTAGAGATGAGCCACACAACAGAACCAGACCCAGTGGCCGGCGGAGATTTTCTTGGTCTCCTGCAACCACCCGCTGGTGGGGGTTTTCTCAGCCCCCTACAGATGCTCGCCAGTGGGGATTTTCTCAGTCCCCTAGAGACGAGCCACACAGACCAGCAGCCCTCACCCAGAGCCTGCCGCTGGTGGGTGTTTTCTCAGCCCCCTGACCGCCTAGGGAGACTCGGACCCCTAGGTGATCTACCAGAAGAGGGATGGGGTGTCTCCGCATCCACTCCAGCTCTGGGAAGCATGGCTGCATCCAGCTTCTCCCTGGTGGGCCATACCTGGAGCTTCACAACCAGACGGACAGACAGGATCCCAAGATCTTACCTCCAGAGGCTTTTCCCAGAAATTCTGATGCTGGCCCAGTTCTCGTCGTTTAATCCCGGACGAGCCCCCAGTGTTGGGTCCCCGAATAATGGGTCCGTGATTAAAGGAGTGAGACTGATACAAAGCGAAGGTCAAGCAAAGCTTTATTTCATGCCAAGCATCAAGAATCAAACTGACTGTCAAACAGACCGGTCGGGGCCGCCCCTTACAGAGAGGGCGACCTCTCTCTGTTTCACAGACTAACTTTTATAGAGCAAAGGCCATATGGTTGGGCCTGGCCACACACAGGTGGCCAATGAAATTGTAACACATGGAGAAAGCTGCACAGTCATGCTAGGTGACCAATTGAATTACAATTTACCCTAGTAGACATTTGAACCAGCCTATCACCTTGGTTAGAATTGGCACCCAAAAGGTGCCCAAAGGGCGGGGCCCATACTCCTTGGTAACTAGGAAGACAGTATATGCCTCCCCACTAATCGGATGTCTCCACCTGGCCTGACCCACCCTTGTATTTGGGCTTTTTTAAACTGGGACTGGTTTCCGGGACTTGTTTTTAAGTAAGTTCCCCTGGGGGGGTGGGGGGACAGGGTCAATTTAAGTTTTACTGCATAAACAAAAAAATAGCAGTTCAGCCGGGGTGGGGCCACTCTGGCTAAATAGGCCCTTACACACCTTCTCCTATTTAGGTCATACTATAGAATGTACCACTGTTTGTCCTCAGAAGTTTTCCATTCATCAATACACTTTAAGTAGTCTAAATGATTTTTTAACATTATTAGGAAATATTAACTGGTTATGCCCAATGTTGGGTATTCCTACACATCAACTTATAAATCAATTTGCCACTCTTGAGGGAGACCCTAACCTTGATAGTCCTCGAAGCTTAACACCACAGGAACTTCAGTTCCTTGAAGAACACCTTCATCAAGTGTTCTTGCGTTGATACGATTCTTCATTACCTTTACTGTTATTTCCTTTCCCTACTCCCCATTCACCTACAGTGGTGATAGCTCAACAAGACTCTCCTTTAGAGTGGATCTACTTGAAACACTGAGCTCCCAAGGTTTTAACTGCATATGTTGACCTCCTTGCAGATCTCATTATCCTTGGCCCAATCAGATGTCTTCAAATATTGGGATACAACCCTCATGTTATCATTCTTCCTATTCCTATAAAACATTTTTCTTCCCTGTTTCCCTTGAATGATCATCTCCTTAATGCTTTAGCAGGATATTCTGGAACCATTGGAAACCATTACCCTGAGGGTAAATTATGGGATTTCCTAAAAAAGACGTCATTTGTATTTCTAATATCTGTAAAGATATTAGAAAGAGCACCAATTCCAGGTGCTCCCGTGTATTATATTGACAGCTCCTTGACTAGAAAAGGAAGCATACATGGACCTGGCTTAAACCTCTCAATTTAAAGTGAGTATGCATCAGTGCAGCAAACAGAAATATTCGTTCTTACTTCTCTGTTAACTTGTATATCTTCTGCACTTAACATCATTTCTGATTCTGCTTATATAGTTGGTCTCTTTCCCACCATTGAAACAGCTCAGATATCTACAACACAAAAAACCATGTTACACCTTCTCACAAAACTACAGTCCCTTGTACAGTCACATTCCCACCCTCTCTATGTCACCCATTCTTCTCTCTCAGGACCCATGGTAGATGGTAACCATCAAGCAGATATCCTGACAAGTCCTATTTCCACATCACCTGCAGATGAACACTCGGTCTTACATACTAAGTCTAATTGACTGCATAACCGTTATCACATTCCACTTCGAAAGGTGCATAACATCGTTCAATCCTGTCCTATCTGTGCACCTTTGCATTGCTGCCTACACCCTTCAGGAGCCAATCCTCGTGGCTCACAAGCCAACAAACTACAGCAAATGGATGTAACTCATCTTGATCTCTCTCCTCGTCAACTTTATTTACATGTTGTTATTGATACATTTTCTAAATTTCTTTGAGCAGTTCCTCAATCCTGAGTCCTTTACTGCCGTCCGCTCTACTCTATTGCAATGTTTTAGTGTTATGGAGGTCCCTGCTACCATAAAAACTGATAATGCACCAGCTCCCCCAAGCCACAGATTTACTGCCTTTTCTTCTGATTGGTAGATTCATCATATTACAGGTATACCTTATAACCCACAAGGACAAGGTATAGTTGAATGAGCTCATTATACACTAAAACTGCAATTATTAAAAAACAAAAAAGGGAAAACCCCCAAGGATGTTTTAGCACTCTCTTTATTTACTCTTAATTTTTTAAATTTACCCCAAGGCGACATTCAGACAGCAGCAGAAAAACACTTCTCACAATCACAGCAATCCCTTGACGCATCTATTCCTATTTGGTTCAAATCTTTTAATGAATGGCTCCCTGGCCTCCTATTAAGGAAAGGCAGAGGGTCTGCTCTTATTTCCTCAGATTCCAGTGATGGACCCTCTGAAACACTATGGCTTCCTCTTCGGCTTATCAGGCCCTGGGAAACCAATGACCCTGCCGATAACCACTGCATCCCCGATCTCTGAGAAAGATCTGGAAATGCAAGAGACATAGGAGGTCACTCACAAGATGCACGTGCTGTCCCTTCATAAGAAGAGACCCCGACCATATCAGCGTAGTGCCAAGATCCACCCACATGGGGTCAGATTAAGGCCCTGTCAGCTAAAGGAAAAGCAGTTTTAGGATCTACCCGAAGCCCACAGACCCCCTGAGAACTTGTTTTTTACTATGGTTGCTCTTTTGACCTGTACATCAGCGGTAAGCGGAAATTATATATATTGAGCATGGATACCTCACCCGCCACTCTTACACTTGGTTGAATGAAGTGAAAACGGGCCTATAATATACACAAATGATTCTATACATATGCCCTCTCCTTGGAGACAGGAGGGCCAAAACATCCTCAAGATGAAGGTACCCCTTTTAACATTTCTTTAGGATATAGAATTCTTCCTATTTGTTTAGGAGGTACTTCTCCTTGCATTCCAATGGCCTTGCAGAAAACTTGGCTTAATATTTTACCCCCTACAAAACAATCACAAACAGTTAGGACTTTTGGAGGCCATGTCTCTTAATTTTACAGATGTGAACATTACTACAGAAGGTAATGTTCTGTATCTTAATGTCAATCTATATCTTATAAACATTGGAGATATATGCCTGTTCGCCTGTTCGGTAGAGTGACTGTCATGCATCCCATGGGAAATTATTGACTATGAAAATAAACAATCACACTTATTACTTCATTGATTCGTGTCCACATGGGTGATTTTCTCACAGTTGCATAGAGGATGATAGCACTATGTGTGACAATATACATAAGATACTTTGGATTGTCAACACCAGTCATCAGGAAAACCACAGGCGTGGTTTGATGGCTTGGCATGAAGGAGGATTATCTTTACCATGATTTCGTCTTAAATATAATGATCAATTATATCCTGAACAACCTGATATCTGGAAATTGGCCGCTGCCATGCAACCTCTTGAATATTGGAAAGGCAATTTCTGAGGAACAATCAACAATCTGAGTTCCACTTAATTCATTTGATTACAATGCATCCTCTTATATTCATGCTTGTTTACTAATACCTTATGTTTTTGCTATTAGACCTGTACAATTTAATGAAACTCTTAGAAGTGTTGAATGTACATCATGTAAATTATACACTTGCATGAATTCATTTGTACCATTTAATGCCACTTAGGATAGTATTATCATTCTGAAAGCCAGAAAAAAAAATCTGGCTTCCTGTAAATCTCACCCAAGAATGGCAACATTCTCCAATAGAAGGTCTTATGACAAAGGTACTTTCTCATATTCTGACCTGATCAAAAAGATTTATAGAATGGATAATATTTGGCCTTATTAGTCTTATTGCTATAGTTCCTGTAGCTGCAGTAGCTGGGATTGCCTGCACGTAAATCACGTCTCACACATAGCCCACACCCTGCACAAAATCTATATCCTATTTGTAATGGGATCTTGTGGAAGGTATAAAAGAAGTGATTGTAAGAAATAAAGACATCTACTGATCATCAGTTGGTAGTCCCCCCATCACTTCTCCTATGATCACCAGGGTACCCCACCTTGTGAAGGTGACATATGGTTTCACATATGATTAAATATTTTCTAAAGATCATGAAACCAGTTAGTAAATATTCACAAGCAACTCCATTGAGACTCCAAAGTCCCCATACCTAATCATTGAGAAATACAACTTTTTTTTGTGTTGGGGCTGAGGCCAACACAAGGGAAGTGACTACCCATTGTACAATGGGTAAGGATTGATCTGGTATTTGAGACCCAGGTCTCCTGACTTTACTGTTGCACAGTACACCCATCTTGATACTCTTATGTTTCTATACTGCCTCCTTTCTGCCACTGAAAGGAAAGTTGCTATTCCAGTGTCAAAATGGGAGGTTAAAGAAAATATCAGAAAGAAATAGATGGTGACTTGCTTCTTCATTTCCACTATCTTCAGGCAATTTATCCTATAAAGAAATATCACCAAAGCTTATCTGCCATATAAATATGCATACATCTCCTTTGTCTTTGTTCAATCTGAAGGATCTCTGTGAAATGTTCATTTTCAAGACATCTCTTTTGTGAGTGGAAAAATACAGCAAAGACCACACATATATTTGCTGAAATATTATGTATCAGATGTTTTCTAAATGTTTGCTTATTTCTCATAACAGCTCTGTGAGCTTAATATCATTATGCCCATTCTAAAGATGGGCAAGTTCAAGCTCACAAAGGGTGAGTCACAACTCCACTATCACACACACATTTAGAAGTAGGAATGCAGTTCTACAAAATGTATTCATTTACATATACACTTTCCCCAAATTAGTATATACATATTTTTAAGTAACTTGTCTTTTTCACTCAGCATGATAGCCTAGGATATTAATTTGCATTGCTCTTTGTATTATATCTTGGCATATTTTTAAAAAGTTTAATGAGTATAGTGCTTGTTATGTGAATTATCTATATCATTTACCATTTTCCTATTCATTTGTAAGACTTCATTCCATATCAAGGATATTAAGTAATGTACTTAAGGACTTAGTATAAAAGTACCACTAGAACAAAAGAGCCATTCTAAATCCTAAATATAAAGAGATAGGAAATGAAACACATTGTCTCATGTAAGAGTGTATCATTTCATGAGTTTATAAACAATGACAGAACTGAGCACAAATGATCAAATAGAATGATAACATCAGTGAATGTAAATGCACATAATTCCCCTCATAAAAGAAAAGCATTTTCAAATTGTCTATTGCAGGAAAATCCAAAAGTGTATTAAACCTAAAACAAAGGAATTCACATAGGCTAATTTTTAAATTTTTATTTAAATTCAATTAGCTAATATATAGTACCTCACTAGTCTCAGATATACTGTTCAACAATTTATCAGTTGCATATAACACCCAGTGCTTACCACATCATGTGGGCATCTAACATAATTCCCATACTTAACCAATTACCTTATCCCCCCCCCCCACCTCCTCTCCAGCAACCCTGTTTGTTCCCTAGAATTAAGGGGTTTTCATGATTTTTCTTCCTCTTTGATGACTTCCCATTCAGTTTTTCCCTCCCTTCCCCTATGATCCTCTGCAAGGTGGTACAGCCACTCTGAAAAACAGTATGAAGTTTCCTCACAAAGTTAAAAACAGAGCTACCTTATGACCCAGCTATTGCACTACTAGGTATTTACCCAAAGATACAAATGTGGTGATCCAAAGGGGCACGTGCACCCCAATGCTCATAGCAGCAATGTCCACAGTAGCCAAACTGTGGATAGAGCTGAGATGTCCATTGACAGATAAATGGATAAAGAAGTGGTATATATATATATATATATGTATATATATATATATATACATATAAATATATATATGAATATTACTCAGTCATCAGAAAGAATGAATACTTACAATTTGCACTGATGTGAATGGAACTGGAGGGTATTATGCTGAGTGAAATAAGTCAAGAAATCAAGCAGAGAAAGACAATTATCATATGGTTACACTCATATATGGAATATAGGAAACAGCACAGAGGTTAAATAAGGAAATTTTTTAAATAAGGAAATATATATCAGGCAATTGCCAATAATATTTTTTAAACAAGGAAATATATATCAGGCAATTGCCAATAATAAGATATGAGGGGTTATAGTATTGCTATTAGAGTAAAATTGAGACCAAAACAGATTTCAAATGACAAAAAACAGGTTTTAATGCTAAAGGCTAAATTCGAAAGGAAGATGTGTGATATTAATATTTATATACTCAATTACACAGCAAAAGTATTCATAGAAAGAAAAACTTTAGTAAGTATGAGGGGTAAAATGAAGAAACACACTAATAATAGATGATTCTAACATACTTCCCTTACTCCTAAAATGGTCAAGTGGAATAATATTTAGTCATTACAGAGAAGACCTAAACAGAATCTCAAGGGCAGGTCTTACAAACACTGAATTGTGATCCCTTTTAGACAAGACACTAACATCTTAGAAAAACACTAAACAGTCATGAAAATTGGTTATATCTGAGGCTGTTAAAGAAATCTTGAGCCCTGGGATGCCTGGGTGGCTCAGTTGGTTAAGCAGCTGCCTTCGGCTCAGGTCATGATCCCAGCGTCCTGGGATCGAGTCCCACATCGGGCTCCTTGCTCAGCGGGGAGCCTGCTTCTCCCTCTGCCTCTGTCTGCCTGTGCTCGCTCTCTTGCGTGCTCTCTCTCTCTCTGACAAATAAATAAATAAAATCTTTAAAAAAAAAAAAAAAAGAAATCTTGAACCCAAATGGAAATACAGATTCAAATTGCCAAATTTGATGAGGATAATGATGATGAAAACACAACATACCAGAATCTAGCTAAAGCTATTGTCAGAGTATATTTTGAAGCATTAAATACCTACATGAGGGTGGAGAGTGGGTAAAATGGATGAAGAGGGTCAAAGGGTAAAAAATTCTGGTTATGACATATATTAGTCATGGCGATATAATTTTCAGCATGATGACTATAATTAATAATTCTGTATTGCATATTTAACCAAGTGAGCCACACAGGTGTCCTATATTGCATATTTAAAAGTTACTTTGGGTGGATCTTAAAATTCTCATCACAAAATAAGTTTTGTATCCATATATGATGAAGATGTTAACTAGACTTAGTGTGGTGATCATTTTGCAAAATATACAAACAGAATCATTATAGGATGCACCTGAAAAATAAAATAAAAAGTTACATGTCAATTATACCTCAATAAAGCAAAAAGAAATGCATTGAGGTGGTCAGAATGTACAAACTTCCTGCTAATAGATAAATCAGTTTTGGAGATGCAGTGTATGGCATGGTGACTATAGTTAACACTAATGTAATGTATATTTGAAAGTCATTAAAAGAGTAGATCTTAAAAGTTATTACCACAATTAATAGGAATTGTAACTATGTGTGGTGGTGGACATTAACTTATTGTGGCAGTCGGGTTTTTTAAAGATTTTATTTATTTATTTGAAAGAGAAAGACACAGTGAGAGAGGGAACACAAGCAGGGGGAGTGGGAGAGGGAGAAGCAGGCTTCACACCAAACAGGGAACCTGATGTGGGGCTCCATCCCAGGACCCTGGGATCATGACCTGAGCCAAAGGCAGATGCTTAACAACTGAGCCACCCTGGTGCCCCTGTGGTAATTGTTTTGCAATGTATACATATCTCAAATCATTATGTTGTACTCCTTACACTTATACAGTGTTATATATCAATCATTTCTCAATAAAACTAGTGAAAAAATAAAATTAAAAACCCTATATAAATAGAAATTTTAAAAAATAAATGAATTAGACATTCCATTAAAAAAGCATGATAAAGAATCAATACCTAAACTATAAGAATAAAATGGAAAAGAATAGTTAAAGGTAATAGAAGAATTGAATGATTTAAAAAACTGCATGCCTGACAAAACACAGAGCATTTTGGATGCAAAGGCAGCAAAACTTGGCATTGTGGGTGATGCAGCAAATGCTGTGCTGGGATCTAGAAGGAGGTTGCCCTTGAACCCCTCAAGACACTCCCTTGAGGGTAAGGATCAGATTTTCCTGTGTATGTGTATGCGTGTGAGCAAATACATACTATACATATACACATTATATATATATATATACACTATATACATATCACATTCTACATACACATATATTAAATATATGAAATATGTAGGCACACAAAGTGTTAAATTAGCAAGTTGAAAGATGAGCTCACTGCTGTGTTTATGGGTATGTATCTGTGTGTGTGCATCTCTGTGTAGCAAACCATATAAAACAATACCATATTTTGCTTAGGGAAGTTTTCATTTGGAGTAAAATGATAAAGGAACACATGGGGATGTTAATCATTCTGGATAGTGATATCTCTAGGAGCGAAGAAGGAAGTGTAAACATTTCTCTCAGTCCAGATTGATTTTGTAGCTCACAATGCTTTTTAACTGAAATATTTCATAAGTAGCAGAGATTTAAGAGGACAACATAAATACAATACACATTCATTTTAGCAACTGTTTAATGTTGACCAGTTGCAGATGCTTAATGTCAATACCCAGCCATCCCATCATGACTGACATTCACATTGTGCACATTTAGTGGCTTAACTCTAAAGAATAGAGTGGGTGAATGGAAAATAGTTACTGTACACTGGAGAAAGTAGATAAACATCATCTTAGCCCTATACTGAGAGTCAACATCTCTAATGATCCAGTGATGTCATGTGGGTATCATGTCCTGCCAGTTATGAGGTCATGAGGAGGGGACTTCAACTCTGGTATTCTTTCTCAAAACCCACAATCACAGTTGAATCAGGAGAAAAATAACAGAATATGCCTGCACTTCTCAACACTGTCATGTCCTGAAGACAGTTTGGGATTTCCTCAAATGCTTCAACAGAGAATTATCATAGGACCAAGCAATTGCACTCCTAGGTACACAGCCAGGACGAATGAAAACATATCTTGGATATGATGCATGTAACATCATTATTCATAACAGCCAAAAGTGGAAACAACTCAAGTGACCACCAATTAATGGATGGAATAAAATTGTGGTATATTATTTAGCAATAAAAAGGGATGAAGTACTGATACATGTTACAGTATGAATGAAACTTGAAAACATTAAGTCAAGTGAAAAAAGTCAATTATGCAAAAGACCATATATGATTCCATTTGTATGAAGTATCCAGAGAAAGCCCATCAATATGCTGCACCCAAGGAATTCTCCCTTTCCATCCTGACTACCAGCAAACTCTGTATGTTAAGTTTGGGTCACAGCCCCTCCCCGTCTCTTTCCTTCCTTTGAGTGACTATTTAAGCTACAGTTTAGGCTTTGTTAAAAGGTGGAACTAATGTATTACCATAACCAAACTTCTAAGAAGTGTCTGCAAAGAGTAAAAAAAAAAAAAAAATCACAGTCTTCCAAAACCAATAATCTGAACCTCCACAGAATGATTCAAATTCTGTCCAGAAAACACACACACACACACACACACACACACACACACACACACACACAAAATACCTGATAGGTGTAAAAGAAGATTGTGAAATCACATAGTCCAGGGCAGTGAGGCTCCTTGGTAGTCAATAGCGGGTGTGCAAAGGGCAGTGCAGGGTAGAACAGGGAATAGGAAAGAAAGAGGGACACAGCAGTGTCTAGACAGCTGTACCTGTGTCATAGACAGGGAATGACAGTCATGGTGTGAGAAAGTCTAGGCAGCCTATACAAGGTTGGGGTAATGAAGAGTGAACACCCTGTTCTCTTGTATGGACTCTCTGTTCAGGCCACAACGTACAGCAGCTGACAGTGATGAAGGAAGAGATAAATCAATGAACATGATGAAGTTTGGGTCAACTGAAAATGAATCTGCTTTAATATACATATGAATTTTCCAAGCAGAATTGGTAAAAGAAAAGAAATCATTTCATGATTTTTTTTCACTCTGCAAAATGTACTCTTTTACACATAAAAAAAAGAGATAAATGGAATCGATTCTCTAATTTCCCTTTCTGTATTTTCATTGTTAGTGTATAAGAAAGCAACTGATTTCTGTACATTGATTTTGTATCCTGCCACGTTACTGAATTGCTGTATGAGTTCTAGTAGTTTGGGGGTGGAGTCTTTTGGGTTTTCCATATAAAGTACTGTGTCATCTGCAAAGAGAGAGAGTTTGACTTCTTCATTGCCAATTTGAATACCTTTTATTTCTCTTTGTTGTCTGATTGCTGTTGCTAGGACTTCTAATACTACGTTGAACAAGAGTGGTGAGAGTGGGCATCCTTGTTGTGTTCCTGATCTCAAAGAGAAGGCTGTCAGCCTTTTCCCATTGAGCATGATATTCGCTGTGGGTTTTACATAGATAGATTTTATGAAGTTGAGAAATGTTCCCTCTATCCTTATACTTTGAAGCATTATAACCAGGAATGGAAGCTGGATTTTGTCAAATGCTTTTTCTGCAACAATTGAGAGGACCATGTGGTTCTTCTCTCTTCTCTTATTGAATTTTTCTATCACATTGATTGATTTGCAAATGTTGAACCACACTTGCAACCCAGGGATAAATCCCACCTGATCATGGTGGATAATCTTTTTAATGTACTGTTAGATCCTATTAGCTAGGATCTTGTTGAGAATCTTGGCATCCACATTCATCAGGGATATTGGTCTGAAATTCTCCTTTTTGGTGGGGACTTTGCCTGGTTTGGGGATCAGGGTAATGCTGGCTTGGTAAAAAGAGTGGAAGTTTTCCTTCTGCTTCAGTTTTTTGAAACAGCTTCAGGAGAATAGGTATTATTTCTTCTTTGAAAGGTTGGTAGAATTCCCCAGGGAATCCGTCAGGTCCTGGGCTCTTGTTTTTTGGGAGGTTTTTGATCACTGCTTCAATCTCATTACTAGATATTGGTCTATTCAGATTGTCAATTTCTTTCTGATTTAGTTTACAGTTTTCCAGGAATGCATCCATTTCATCTAGGTTGCTTAACTTATTGGCATATAACTGTTGATAATACTTTGTGATGATTGTTTCTATTTCCTTGGTGTTAGTTGTGATCTCTCCCTTTTCATTCATAATTTTATTAATTTGGGTCTTCTCTCTTTTCTTTTTGATTCCATTTACTATAGCACCAAGAATCATAAGATGCCTGGCAATAAACCTAACTAAAGAGGTAAAGGATCTGTACTTTTTTGAAGTACAGAAATTGAAGAAGACACAAAAAGATGGAAGACCATTCCATGCTCACAGATCAGAAGAATAAACATTGTTAAAATGTCTTTACTGCCTAGAGCAATCTATACTTTCAATGTCATTCCGATCAAAATTCCACTGGCATTTTTCAAAGAGCTGGAGCAAACAATCCTAAAATTTGTATGAAATCAGAAGAGACCCCAAATTGCTAAAGAAATGTTGAAAAAGAAAAGCAAAATTGGGGGCATCACGTTTTCTGATTTCAAGCTTTACTACAAAGCTGTGATCACCAAGACAGCATGGTAGTGGCATAAAAACAGACACATAGACCAGTGGAACAGAGTAGGGAGCCCAGATATGGACCCTCAACTCTATGGTCAACTAATCTTAGACAAAGCAGGAAAAAAACATACGGTGGGAAAAAGACAGTCTCTTCAATAAATGGTGCTGGAAAAATTGGACAGCTATGTGTAGAATAGTGAAACTCGACCGTTCTCTTAAACCGTACCCAAAGATAAATTTGAAATGGATAAAAGACCTCAATGTGAGGCAGGAATCCATCAGAATCCTAGAGGAGAACACAGGCAGTAACCTCTTCGACATTGTCCACAGCAACTTCTTTCAAGATATGTCTCCAAAGGCAAAGGAAACAAAAGCGAAAATGAATTTTTGGGATTTCATCAAGATCAAAAGCTTCTGCACAGCTAAGGAAACAATCAACAAAACAAAGAGGCAACCCACGGAATGGGAGAAGATATTTGCAAGTGACACTACAGACAAAGGTCTGATATCCAGAATCTATAAAGAACTCCTCAAACTCAACACACACAAAACAGATAATCATGCCAAAAATTGGCAGAAGACATGAACAGACACTTCTCCAATGAAGACATACAAATGGCTATCAGACACATGAAAAAATGTTCATCATCACTAGCCATCAGGGAGATTCAAATAAAAACTACATTGAGATACCACCTTATGCCAGTTAGAATGGTCAAAATTAGCAAGACAGGAAACAACGTGTGTTGGAGAAGATGTGGAGAAAGGGGAACCCTCTTACACTGTTGGTGGGAATGCAGTTGGTGCAGCCACTTTGGAGAACAGTGTGGAGATTCCTCAAGAAATTAAAAATAGAGCTTCCCTATGACCCTGCCATTGCACTACTGGGTATTTACCCCAAAGATACAGATGTAGTGAAAAGAAGGGCCATCTGTACCCCAATGTTTATAGCAGTAATGGCCACAGTTGCGAAACTGTGGAAAGAACCAAGATGCCCTTCAACTGATGAATGGATAAGGAAGATGTGGTCCATATACACTATGGAGTATTATGCCTCCATCAGAAAGGATGACTACCCAACTTTTGTGTCAACATGGACGGGACTTGAAGAGATTATGCTGAGTGAAATAAGTCATGCAGAGAGATTCAATTATCATATTGTTTCACTTATTTGTGGAGCATAACAAATAACACAGAGGACATAGGGAGATGGAGAGCAGAAGGGAGTTGAGGGAAATTGGAGGGGGAGATGAACCATGAGAGACTATGGACTCTGAAAAACAACCTGAGGGTTTTGAAGGGGCAGGGGGTGGGAGGTTGGGGGACCCAGGTGGTGGGTATAATGGAGGGCACGTATTGCATGGAGCACTGGGTGTGGTGCATAAACAATGAACTCTGTTACGCTGAAAATAAATTTAAAAAAAGATTGTAAAATTAAAAAAAAACAACCCTTCCTTTTTTTTTTTTTTTACATCTCCTAGAAGTACCCCTCTGTTTGATGGGATGCTTCCAGATTCATGAATCATTTAATAAAGCCACTTAGATCTTTGCGATTTATTCACTTTAACTTTTGTTATATCACTCCCCAATTGCTTATGGATGGTTAGTCATAGCTGGAAAAGTTCTCTCTACCACCAGGTTATAGAGGAATTTCACTGGCTGTACTTCTGTGTACAAGAGAGAAAGTCATATCATAGTGGGGGTGTCAAGCATTAGAGGAACAGTTGAGGGGGTGACCATCTTGTGAGAAATGTACAGAAAACTTGTCACTAACTCAGGCGAACTGGATGTTGAGATCAGGGTCCCGGTTGGGCTTGTCTTTGAGAATTGTCTCTTCTCTTTCTCCTGTGGATATGAGTCCAGGCCCCACAACCAAGAAACGAGGTCTTTAATGAAGCAGAAACTCTATGTCACCTCAAATAAACCCCCTTGGAGGACTGAAAGGTATGGATGAACTTCCTAGGATAAGACAGCCATAAAATCATTTTTGAACTCTACCACACAGGGCGCGTGGGTGACTCAGTCAGTTAAGCATCTGCCTTTGGCTCAGATCCTGATCCTAGGATCCTGGGATCTAGTCCCATGTTGGGCTGCCTGTTACGTAGAGAGTCTGCTTCTCCCTCTGCCTCTCCTTCCATTCGTTCTCTTAATATCTCTCTCTCCCTCAAATACATAAAGAAAACCTTTTAAAAAAAAGAAGAAATCTACCATACAACCTGGCCATAGACTAAAGAGAAAGTAAAACCCCTAGTTTGCATCCATGAAAGAATCAAGACTGGAACCACACAAGTGTTACTTTGTGCTTCACTCTCTGGGAGTGAGATATCAAGAGAAGGTAGTAGCCTCTGAGTGCTATTCAAGACAATGTAGGTCTGGGTTATAAGTGGCTTCAGTTTCTGAAGGTACAACCTCCCCCCTCAACTGAATTATTTCCTGTTTAAATGCTGGTTTTCCAGGACCCAGGGTTAAGCTTAGTCAAAAAGTGCTTAGGATGGAGTCTGTTTTAGGACAACCTAACCACCCCATGAGGTGGCTACAAACATCCATATTCCCACCTATGAACATTTCCAGTTACCCAGTCTAGACGCCAGGACAGTGAAGATGTGGATGCAGATATGGAATTGGAGTGTCAATTTCTGGCACACAGTAGACCTCTAATTCACATTTAATAAACATGAGATATAGATAGAGGCAACAGTAAGATATAAGATTATATATATGTTCTTCCAGTCTTCTTATTCGCATGTGAATTTTTCGAAGAGCATTCAATTACAATTATTCTTTCATAATCTGGCTTGAAGAAAACTTCGTGTTACTTTATCTAAAAATTACATCTTTTCATTAAGAAAAAATAACCTGTAGAAAATGAAAAACATACTTCTACACAAATGTATGTGACCCTGTTTTTTAAAATATATTCTAAGTAAGTGATAGATACAAAGGGATTGTTCCAGCTAAGTGAAAAATCCAGAAAACTGGCTGATCCCATGGAGCTTCCAACCTCTATCCTCCCTCCCTCTTGTGGAGCCCCTTGTCTGAGACTCTTAGAACTACATCCTGGATCTCACTACCATATGACATCACAATTATCTCCATTTTTGCTGTTCTTTTCTCATGAAAAGCAGTACATTTTACAGAGAGTAAAAAATATCATGCAACGATTTACTATGATATCAATTTTACCTGGAAAATTCATATGTATACTAACCAGATACATTTACTATTGATCCCAAACTATATTGAGTGCATTGATTTTTCTCTTCCCTCATCACTGTCAGCTCAGGGCAGTGTGGACTGAACAAAGAGTTCCTACTGGAGAACACCAACTTTGTACAGGCTGCCCAAACCATCTCCCAACCCCTGTCAGTCATTTTCTTTTTCTTTTTTAAAGATTTTATTTATTTGACGGACAGAAATCACAAGTAGGCAGAGAGGCAGGAAGAGAGAGAGGAGGAAGCAGGCTCCCCGCTGAGCAGAGAGCCTGATGCGGGTGCTCGACTCCAGGCCCCGGGATCATGACCTGAGCCCAAGGCAGAGGCTTTAACCCACTGAGCCACCCAGGCGCCCCTGTCAGTCATCTTCTGCCCATGACACAGGACACAGCTACCCAAACCCCTCTCTGATGCTATATTCTCTCAGTCACCTTCCTACCGTTATGACCTGCGCTGTCCTTTCCATACCAGCCATGCACTGCCAATATGTGCTACTGCCACCTGGTGTTTTATCATCTGAAAGCCATATATTATATGTTTTCCCAATCTTCTTTCACACCTAACAGTTTTTCAGAAGGAATTAGAATCATTCTGTATAGATTCAAATTCCAGGTTTTCCAGAGATCATTGTTATTTTTCTACTCCTTGGAGACTCTTGTCAGTATTTTGATGTACTGGTAGGTTGGTGCCACCTAGTGACAAAACTTAAACTGCTGCTTGAACATTCCTGGCAGGAAAGTGGGAGGGAGAGACTGTGACCCAAACTGACCAGAGTTTCTGGAAGTCATGAGGGTAAAGGGGAAATTCCTTTGGTAAAGCATATTGATGAGCTCTCTTTGGACAATTCATGTAAATGGAATCATACGATTTGTGGTCTTTGGCATATTACCCAGTTCTCTCACTTAGCTTAACATTTGCATTAATTAAATGGTAAGTATTTAAGTTGTTTCCACTTTTGGCTATTAAGAATAATGATGTACATTCATATACTATGTTTTATGTAGACACATGTTGTCGTTTCTCCTAGCTTTATACCTACCAGTGGTATTTCTGAGTCATATCACTCCATGTTGAACCATTTAAGGAACTGCCAGGCTGTTTGCATAACCCTAACGATGAGGAACACAGGCATGATTTGCTATTTTTTTCCTGATTAGATTGTGGTTATGGGTTTGGGGAAAGAAAACCAGAATTGAAGTGTCCTTCTCTTCACCTCATATTTAGAGAGAATTGATGTCCACATGACATTACTGAGTGACTGGAGATATTGACCATCATCACAGGGTTAAGTTGATGTTTGTCTAGTTTCCCTAGTGTACAGTAACTACTTTCCATTCACCTACTTTATTCTTTAGATGTGAATCATTAAATTTGCCCTACACTCAGGGGTGGGAGACAGAACTAAAGTTCATCTCATGAAGCCAGGGTATCTACACATATTATTTCAAATTATTTAAAATAATCCATCTCATGGAACCCATCTATTATTTTTTTTAATTTTTTAAAGATTTTATTTATTTATTTGACAGACAGAGATCAAAGTAGGCAGAGAGGCAGGCAGAGAGAGAGGAGGAAGCAGGCTCCCTGCGGAGCAGAGAGGCTGATGTGGGGCTTGATCCCAGGACCCTGAGATCATGACCTGAGCCAAAGGCAGAGGCTTTAGCCCACTGAGCCACCCAGGTGCCCCTGGAACCCATCTATTATTAATTCACTGTTATATCAGTACAGATTCATATATACTTACTTTGTAGGGTTTTCTAAAATGGATACATACCAAAAGAAAGACCCAGTATTAGTAGTAAAATTTAATCAGTAATTCAAAGACAACAAAAAAAGCAGTACCAGATGGCTTCTCAGGTGAACTCTACCAAATATTTAAAGAAGGGTTAATACATATTCTTCTCAAACTATTCTAAAAAATAGAAGAGGACATAAAGCTTCCAAATTCATTTCATGAGGTCATCACTGCCATGATACCAGAAGGAGATGAAGATACTACAAAAAAAGGAGAACTACAGGACAATATCTCTGGTGAATGTAGATACAAAACTCCTCAACAAAATATTAGAAAAACAAATCCAAAACCATTTTAAAAAATCATTCACCATGATCAAGTAAGATTTATTCCTGGGATGCAAGAGTAGTTAAATATTTACAAATTAATCAATGTGATACATAGCATCAGTTAAGGGAAGGATAAAAACCATATGATCATTTCAAGAGCTGCAGAAAAAGCGTTGACAAAGGACACTTACTCATGATAAAAACCCTCAACAAAGCAGGTTTAGAAGGAAAAAACAATAAAGGCCATATGTGAAAAACCTACAGCTAATATCATACTCAATGGGGGAAGAACAGAGAACTTTTCCTCTAAGATCAGAAATAAGACAAGGATATCCATTCTCACCACTTTTATTCAACATAATACTGGAAGCTCAAGCCAGAGCAATCAGACAATAAAAATAAATAAAAGACATTCAAACTGGTAAGGAAGAAGTAAAACTCCTACTATTTGCAGATGACATGATACTATATGTAGATAACCCTAAAGATTCACCAAAAATTACTAGAACTGATAAATTAATTCAGTAAGGTCACAGGATACAAAATCAATATACAGAAATCTGTTGTATTCATATCTACTAATAATGAAGTAGAAGAAAAAGAAATTAAGAAAATAATACCATTTACAATTATACCAAAAATAATAAAATATCTAAAATAACTTAATCAAGGAGTGAGAGTCCTATATTCTGAAAACTATAAAACACCAATGAAAGAAATTGAAGATGACACAAACAAATGGAAAGATATTCCATGCTCATGCTTTGGAAAAACAAATATTGTGAAAATGTCCATACTACCAAAAGGAATGTACACATTTAATGCAATCCCTATCAAATTACCAGCAGCATTTCTCACAGAACTAAAACAAATTATTCTAAAAATTTGTATGGAATCAAGAAAGACTCTGAACAGACAAAGCAATCTTGAAAAAGAAAAATAAAACTAGAGGTGTCATAACCCCAGATTTCAAGATATATGACAAAACTGAAGTAATCAAAACAGTATGGTACTGGTGCAAAAACACAGATCAACTGAGAAGAATGGAGCCCAGAAATAAAGCCATGATTATATGGTCAATTAGTCTTCAATGAAGGAAGCAAGAATATGCAATGGGAAACAGTGTCTTCAATAAATGGTGTTGGGAAAACTGGACAGCAACATGAAAAATAACAGAGCTGGACTACTTTCTCACACCATACACAAAAATAAACTCAAAATGGATTAAAGACATAAATGTGACACCTGAAACCATAAAAATCCTAGAAGACACCACAGACAGTAATTTCTCTGACATTGGCCATAGCAGCATTTTTCTAGATGTGTCTCTTGAGCCAAGGGAAACAAAAGTAAAGACAAACTATTGGGGCTACACCAAAATGAAAAACTTCTGCACTGCAAGGGAAACAACTGACAAAACTAAAAGACAACCGACAGAATAGGAGAAGATATTTGCAAATGACATAAGCATTAGTATCCAAAATATATTTTTAAAAAGCATACAATTTAACATTAAAAAACACAAATAACCCAATTAACAAATAGGCAGAAGATAAGAAGAGACATTTCTCCAAAGAAGAAATACATATGAACAATAAACATAAGGTGCTCAATATCACCCATCAGGGAAATGCAAATCAAAACTACAATGAGATATTAATACACACCTGTCAGAATGGCTAAAATAAAACAACAACAACAACAACAACAACATAAGAAATAAGTATTGGCAAGGATGTGGACAAAAGGAACCCTAGTGAACTGTTGGTGAGAAGGCAAACTAGTGCACCCACTATGGAAAACAATATGGAGATTCTTCAAAAAAGTTAGAAATAGAACTCCCTTATGATCCACGAATTACACTACTGGTATTTACCAAAAAAATACAGAAGCACTAACTCAAAGGGTTATATGCACCCCTATGCTTACTGCAGAATTATTTGCAATAGCGAAGATATGGAAGTAACCCAAATGTCCACTAATAGATGAATTGATAAGAAGATACTGCATATATACCCCCCCACACACATAATGGAATATTACCCAGCCATAAAAAGAAAGAGATCTTCCCATTTGCAACAACATGGATGGATCTAGAGGGTATAATGCTAAGTGAAATAAGTTAGTAAAGAAAGACAAGTACCATATGATTACACTCATATGTAGAATTTAGGAAACAAAATAAATGAATAAAGGAAAATAGAGGAAAACAAAAAAACGGAGTCAACTATAGAAAACAAACTGATGGTTACCAGAGGCGAGGTGAGTGGGGGGAAGTGTGAAATAGGTGAAGGGGATTAAGAGTACACTTATCATGATGAGCGCTGAGTAATACATAAAATTGTTGAATCACAATATTGTACACCTGAAACTAATATAACACTGCATGGTAACTACACTGGAATTAAAATTAAAACCTTAATAGAAAAAGGTATTAAAAAGAATTACAACCGGAACTATAAGAATGAGAAGGAAAGAATAGTTATAGTTAAAAAATGACTGCGTTAAGAAACAAAATCCTGTTAAAAACTCAGAGCAGTTAGGATAGAAAGGAAGGAAAAATTGTCATTGTATGTGGCGCATCCAATAGTGTTCTGGAACTGGAGGGAGTTTTCCCCTTGAACTCTTCCTAATACTCCCTTGAGATTATGGATTGGGTTTTCTGTGTATGTGCATATGTACACTCTACACATATACACATCATATATATGTAAACTATATATATTAATTATACACACATATATTATTTATAATCATATACGTGAATGTATGTATGCATACACTTTGCTAAATTAGCAAGTTGGAGGATGAGAATATCTACTATGTTTATGTGTAAATGTGTGTGTGCATCTGTAAGTAATGAAATCATATAAAACATGATTTGTTTTATTCTCTATGTTTTATTTAGGGAAGCTCTCATTTGGAATAAAGTAAGAAAGGAATGCAAGGAAATGATAATCATGTCATTTTGGATACTGATTATTCTAAGGAGAAAAGGAAACAAGTGTAAAGATTTTCCCACCTGGATTAATTTCATGGCTCCCAATATTTTTAACTGATAAGGAGCAGAGTTTTTAGGGGATAGAGTTTTTAGTCATAAATATAATTCATACTCATATTAACAAACGTTTAATATTGAGCCAAGTGCAGAGGCAAAAATATCAACACCCAGTGGGTTTAGAGGGAACATACCTCAACATAATAAGGTCATATATGAAAAACAGACAGCTAACATCATACCCAATGGAGAAAAAAATGAAAGATTCTTCTCTAAGATGAGGAACAAGATAAGGACGTGCATTCCTATCACTTTTATTCAACATAGTACTGGAAGTCCTACCCACACCAATCAGAGAAGGAAAAGAAATAAAAGACATCCAAATTGATAAGGCAGAAATTTAAATGTCACTATTTGCAGATGACGCAATACTATAAATAGGAATCTCTAAAGATAACATCAAAAAAACTACGCAATACTATAAATAGGAATCTCTAAAGATAACATCAAAAAAACTACTGAAAAAATAAACGAATTCAGTAAAGTTGCAGGATACAAAATTAATACTCAGAAATTGGTTGTGTTTCTACACACTAATAATGAAGCAGTAGAAAGTGAAATTAAGAAAACAATCCCATTTACAATTGTACCAAAAAGAATGAAATACCTAGGAATAAACTTAACCAAGGAAATAAAAGACTATACTCTGAAAACTACAAAACATTGTTGAAAGAAACGGAAGATAACACAAATAATTGGAAAGATATTCCATGCTCATGGATTGGAAGAATTAATATTGTTAAAATGTCTGTACTACTCAAAACAACCTACAGATTCAATGCAATCCCAATCAAAATGCCAACAGCATTTTTCACAGAACTAGAACAAATAATCCTAAAATTTTTTAAAATATATATATTTTTATTTCTTTTCAGCGTAACAGAATTCATAGTTTTACACCACACCCAGTGCTCCATGCAATGTGTGCCCTCCATAATACCCACCACCAGGCTCCCCCAACCTCCCACCCCCCGCCCCTTCAAAACCCTCAGGTTATTTTTCAGAGTCCATAGTCTCTCACGGTTCATCTCCCCCCCACCCCGCAATTTCCCTCAACTCCCTTCTCCTCTCCATCTCCCCATGTCCTCCGTGTTAT
>PISX010026694.1:0-24119 GCA_004024625.1 Mellivora capensis | reverse complement strand
CAGGTTGATGTAATAATTTATATTTTTTATGATATATATTTATATATAAATATATAAAACATACCTATATTTTATAAATATAAAATATATTTATATTATATAAAATATAATTTATATTTTTATAATTTATATTTTTTATATTTTATATTGATGTATAATTTGTATTTTTTATTTGTGTTTATCCAATAACAAATTACTGTAGTTATGGTTAATTTTAATATATTTGATTTTTAACCTATAAACTAGGGTTTTAAGTGAATTGTGCACCACCATTACAGTATGACATTCAGACTTTGCCTATATGTTTGCTACTTCCAGTGACTATTACATGTCCATGTGTTTTTGTTGTTATCCTCCTTTTGTTTTAGCTTGAAGAATGCGCTTTAGCATTTCTTGTAAGGCAGGTCTAATGGTGGTGAACTTCTTCAGCTTTTGTTTGTTTGGGAAAGTCTTTATTTTTTCTTTATTTCTAAAGGACAGCATTACCAGGTACAGTATTCTTGGTTGACAGCTTTTTCTTTCCATATTTTGAAAGGTGGAGCCTTGATGCAGGCTGCACTCTAAGTAGGCTGCTGGCTGTACTCTGATGTTGGGCAAGTTTGCCAGCTGGGTTCTCTGGTTGTGAGGGGTTCCCAGCTATATCTCATAGTTGGATGGGGCTATAGGCTATGCTTTAGGGTTTCCCAGGGTCACTGTTCAGGCTTCCTGGTTATGTGTGGGGCAAGAAACCATGATCAACAGTTGGATAGAGATGCTGGCTTGGCTACCTGCCTATGCACAGCTGTTGGATGGGCTTCATGGCTTCCTGGGTTCTTTGGCTGTTCAAGACCCGAGGTAATGCTGAGCAGCTGGGCAGGGATGTCAATTTGCTCCTCTGCCTGGGTGGGACTATAGAATAGGCTCTACAGCCAGTACAACCTGGTGACTAAGGAACCAAATGAGGGAGAACTGCCAACCAAGCTCCTTGCCCAGATGGGACTATTGGTTTATCTCTATGAATGGGCAGAAATCCTATCTGAGATTTCTGCTCAGGAATGCAGTCCACCAGAATTTGAGAGCTGATTGCTGTCAATCCCGTCTACCACCCCCCCATTGTGTGGTAGCCCTACAGATTCCCCCAGTGATCCTCATGAGGCAAAACCCAAGTGGGCCTCTCAGGGAGTGTCCCAGTGCCCCAGGGGAGCTGGATGTTCACTCTGGGATCTCTTTTTGTACTGGACAAGCTGTAGGCTTAGCAGGACCCTCTCAGGGTAGCACTGTGCCAGTCTGCGGGAGGGGTGATGCAGTCAGAGTGTTAGCTCTTCCTTTTACCCTTCTAATGCAGTTCTTCTTGGTCCCTGATGTTCAGGGAGGTTTACTTCAGCCTCACCCACCCTCAATTTCTGATATTTTCACAATGGCATCTTATCTACGGATAGTCTTTAGCTGGTCTTCTTGTGAGGGGGACTGTAGTTGGCAGGAACCTATGTTGCCAGTTGGTCAGTGACACAGTCAGCTCTACAGCAGAGAACTAAGGTCTTGTAAACAGGGACCTACCCCAAGGAACTAGTACTGCTCCAAATAAGCAGAAGCATCACCTATGGCCCTGTGCTACCACTTTCATAGTAGGATGGTTGATAATGTTTTAGTACATTCCATCCACATCTCAGCAAAGTTCTGAAGGTGGGATTGACAGCAATCTGAAGGCTTAAAGTCCAAGATCAAGGGGCTGACAATGTTGAGCTCCTCTGAGGACTCTCTTTGGTTTTTAGAAGGCTGCCCTTTTGCTGCCTCTTCACACAGTTGTTCTTCTGTACATGTACCTAGTATTCTTAAAGTATGAAGGCTCAATTGGGTCCACTCTCTTCTTGGCTAGTCTAGCTAAAAGTTTGTCCATTTGAAGGTTTTTAAAATCTTTTCTATTGTTTTCCTATTTTTTTTTCATTTATTTCTGCTTTAACCTTTATTATTTCCTCCCTTTTACTATCTTTGAGCTTAGGTTGTTCTTTTTCAAGTTCCTTGAGATGTAAAATTACGTTGTTTTTTTGAGATCACTGTTGTTTCTTGATATATGTATCCATCAATTGGCTCAATTGAGTTGCTGTATAAATACTGTGTAAACCTATGATTACTCATAGGTAATCTTTGGGTAGGTCAATTTGGCAATATGGACAAAAAACCTTAATGCATATTCTTTTGACCTAGAAATTCTACTTCTTAGCATTTATTTTAAGAAAACAATCAATTTGACTTATTTCACTCAGCATAATCTTCTCTAGTCCTATCCATGTTGATACAAAAGTTGGGTATTCATCCTTTCTGATGGAGGCATAATACTCCATTGTATATATGGACCGTATCTTCTTTATTCTTTCATCTGTTGAAGGGCATCTTGGTTCTTTCCACAGTTTGGCGGCTGTGGCTATTGCTGCTATGAACATTGGGGTACAGATGGCCCTTCTTTTCACTACATCTGTATATTTAGGGTAAATACCCACTAGTATAATTGCAGGGTCACAGGGTAGCTCTATTTTTAATTTCTTAAGGAATCTCCACACTGTTTTCCAAAGTGGCTGCACCAACTGGCATTCCCACCACCAGTGTAAGAGGGTTTCATTTACTTATGGAGCATAAGAAATAACATGGAGGACACTGGAAGAAGGAGAGGAGAAGTGAGTTGGGGGAAACTGGAGGGGGAGACGAACCATGAGAGACTCTGGACTCTGAGAAACAAACTGAAGGTTTTGGATGGGTGAGCCTGGTGATGGGTATTAAGAAGGGCACATATTGCATGGAGCACTGGGTGTGGTGCATAAACAATGAATCTTGGAACAGTGAAAAAAATAAAATTAAATTAAAAAAATAAAAATTGTGAATAAAACAAGCTCACTAATAAAATGTTAATAAATTCAAATAAAATAAAATAAAATCTCACCTGTACATAATCAACTAAAAAAAAACCCAAAAAAACAATCAGTTGTAGGGAAAGATGAGTGTACGAAGTTGTTCTTCATAGTGGTATCTGTAGTAAAAAACTAGAATAAACCTATATGAGTAATAGTTTACTTGAAGCAAATCATTGCTATATAATAAAATACTGGGAAAGCCAGTAAAAAGTAATTTGAAAGTTCCTATTGATTTAGAAAAATAAATAAAAACATGATAAATAACATGTACAAGTATTACAGTATTTTTTTAAATAAAATAACCACATGTCTGTCTATCAAAACCAACCCAGTGATTATCTTCGGGTGGAAGGAATTGAGGTAATTTTTGTGTGTTTATAAAAATACCCATTGTTCTCTTCTGTGTTTTCCAAATTGTTTTTCTCATTGAGCACACATTAGTTTTATAATTAGGAAAAAGAAGTTATTTTGAAAAGGAGAAATGAGAGAGAAATAGCCAAGCTATCTGCTATTGCAAGAGAACCTGCACATTTAAAGACACAGCAGTAGAGTGAAGGTGGTAAATCTGAGAGAGAGTGACAAGGAGAATCAATAAGTAGTAAAGACTAACTTGAATGTTGGTTTGGTAAAGGAGTCTCTGTGAAGAGTCTGACAATGCTCAGATTGCTGGCTTAAGTAATTGAATGGGATACTGGTGCCACTGACAAGGACAGAGGACACAGGAAAAGGAGTTTCTCTGGGTGGAAAGATTATGTGTTCAGTTTTGAATTTGTGGAGCCTGATGTGCCTATGCTACCTCCTTGTATGTGGCTCGGGTTTAATGGCTAGCAAAATGCTAAACCACAGTTTTATAACTTCTTGAATAGATGCCTTACATTTGATAACTTTTGATTCCAAAAGACTGGTATCAGTGACTTGGACTCATCTATTTGCCTTTTGGTTGTATAGTTTGATTTTCCTGTTTTGAGAGATAAATATAAATTTCTAATTGGATATGATGAAAATAATTATGCTGCAACAAAAGACTTCAAAGAGCCAAAGCAACCCTGTAAAAGAAGAACAAAGATGGAGGCATCACCTCCTGATTTCGAACTCTAATACAAAGCTGTAGTAATCAAAACAGTATGGCACCAGCACAAAGACAGACACATAGACCAATGGGACAGAATTGAGAACGCAGAAATAAACCCATGCATCTACAGTGCACAAATATTTGACAAGGGAGCCAAGAATACTGAATGGGAAAGGATAGTCTCTTCAATAAATGGTGCTGGAAAAACTGGATAATCACTTGCAGAAGAATGAAATTGGACCCCTATCTTACACCATTCACAAAAATGAAATTGAGATGGATTAAAGACTTAAACATAAGACCTGAAACCATTTAGCTCCTAGAAGGAAACACAGGGAAAAAAACTCCTTGCAGTGGACTTGGTAAATTTTTTTTTGGGGGGGGCGCATATGATACCAAAAGCATAAGCAACAGAAGCAAAAAAAAAAAAAAAAAAAAAAAAAAAAAAGGGAAAAAAAAAAAAAAAAAAAAAAAAAAAAAAAAAAAAAAAAAAAAAAAAGACATGGGGCTACACCAAACTTTAAAGCTTCTGCATAACAAAAGAAACAATAAACAAAATGAAAAGGCAACCTATTGAATGGGAGGAAATATTTGCAAACTATCTATCAGATAAAGGGTCAATATCCAATATACAGAAGGAACTCCTACAACTCAGTAGTAAAAACACAAATAATCTGATTAAAAAGTGGGCAAAGGACTTGAATAGACAGTTTTCCAAAGAATATAGAGATGGCCAACAAGTACAGGAAAAGATGCTCAACCTCACTGATCATCAGGGAAATGCAAACTAAAACCACAATGAGATACCACATTGTACTTCTAGGAATGGCTATTATCAAAAAGACAAGAGACAATTTTGGCAAGGATGTCGAGAAAAGTGGACCCTTGTATACTTTTAGTGGGAATGTGTATTTGTATGGCCACTGTGGAAAACAGTAAGGAGGTTCCTCAAAAAACTGAGAACAGACTACTATATGATCCATCAATTCCACTTCTGTGTATGTATCTGAGAGAAATGAATCAACATCTCAAAGAGATATCTGCACTCTCATGTTCACTGCAGCATTACTGAGAACAGCCAACACATGGAAACAACTCTATGTGTCTATCAGTGGATGAATGGATAAAGAAAATGTGGTGTGTGTCTGTGTGTGTGTATAATGGAATATTATCCACACTTGATCTTAGCCAAAAGGCTGAGAAGCAATAATGGGATATTATCCAAAAAAGAAAGGAAATCCTGCCATTTGCAACAACACTGATGGACCCTGAAGACATGTTAAGTCTATGCTTAGTAAAATAAGTTAGATGGTAAAAGACATATACTGTATGAAGTCTCATATGTAGAATCTAAAAAAGCTGAACTCCTAAAAATAGAGAATAGAATGGTGGTTACTAAGGTCCGGGCCCTAGGGGAAATGAGATGTTGGTCAAAGGGTATGAGGGTAGAAACTTCCATTTATAAGATGAATACGTTTTGGAAATGCAATGTACAGGATGGCGACTATAGTTAACAGTACTATGTCGTGTACTTGAATGTTGCTAAGAGAGTAGCTTTTAAATGTTTCACCACACATATAAAAGGTAATCATGTGAGGTGATAGAGGTGTTAACTAACCTTATTGTGGTAATTATTTTGCAGTAATTTATATCAAACCATCACAACGTACATCTTAAACTTATACAATGTTATATGTCAATCATATCTGAAGAAAGTTGGAAAACATAGAATTGTGGAGCTTCAGGGTTGGTCCATTTCCTGAACAAATTTCAAATCAGTAATTTTTAAAAGTGCAATCTGCTTCTATCCTACAAACAATACTGCTTTCATAGAACTGTGCTAAACACTGTCATTGCCAATATTTTCAGTTTCTAGAAAGAAGTTCTGATTTTTGACAGCCAAACAATAATATTTGGATATTCTATTAAAGGTCTTTTTATTTGTTTTTGTATCCCAGGACCTTGTATGGTGTCTGGCACCAAGTGCTACAGGTGACCATTGCATGAACTGATAAATATTTCTGAGACTCCCTTAGATCTAGACACTTGACTGCACCATGTAAAATAATGACAATAAATCCTGGTATTACCATCTTTGTTAGAAATCCTCTTGCCTCTTTTCTCCCAGATGAGGAGAAGGAAGAGCCATGTGTCTGGGTGCTGTGCTCTGCTCCAGCTCTACTTCTAGAGCACAGACCAGAGAATAGCACTAAAGACTGTGCTCGAACTTTCTCCGCCCAGCTTTACAACTCTACAGATATAAACTGAAAAAAATTCCTACGTTATGGCAGGGAGTGGACTGAGATTTCTAGTCATTATATCTGAGGTGGTGAGAAAGTAAGCATGGAAAGAATTAGACATGTTCTGTTTGCTTTATTAGGCAGAGCTAAATTACAGTTTGTGGTTCTACACATAGCCATCATGAAGCCAACTAACAATGCATTATATGTAAGAAAAGAACCTTCACCAAAAGTGGTTCAAGTCAGAGATAAGGAGTGGCAGAGTTTTGATCTAAAGGACTGTGATTGTCCATTATCCATTTTAAGATACATGAGATTTGGTTTGGCAGATCACCAGTTATTTTTTTCCCCAATACCTTCCTCTTTTATGAAGGATCTGGTAACCATAATAATATATGTGAAAACGTATGTATTTTCTCCTGGAAAGTCCATTAGAATTACATTGAAGCCTTTGGCTGGTTCTTCTACCTCATCACAGCTGAGGCATGGACAAGAATGCAGGGTTGCTGTATCCCACGCAGCACAAGGGAGAATGCTGGAACAGAATGGCATGTATCAGCAGAGACGCTATAGGTTCTACAGTGACCTAAGGAGGTGGGGAAATTGAAGGGGATCAAGGAACTGAGAGAAAGGCCAGGGAGGGTAAAAGTCAAGTGCTGTAAGATAAATGGCTGTGAACCCAAAGGTCCTAGTACTCTCTAGCAATAAATATGCTTGGGGAAAGAGGATAGGCAAATAGAAGGGAAAAGTGAACAAAATAATCAAGGGTAAGAAAAATATTGAATGAAACAATTGTTCTCAAGAAACGACTACAGAAAAACCAGAGGAAATTTATAAATTCTTTTGAGGCAAATGCAGAAGAGGACATTCTCTTTTATCCTGTTAACCTACCATAAGCTTCAGAGCAATAAACTGCATGGGTTTTGGAAACCAGAGATCTGTGCTGATCACAGAAAAGTTACTGATAGGTGGAGCAAGAAACTGTTTAACACCAAATGGAACCCTACTGGGAAATTAAATGCCCTACCTGATTCAAGATTCCTGAGGGAAAAAGAGTTCAGATGTCAGAATAGGAGGAAATTTCCCTGGAGAAGAGGTGATCTTTAGAAGTGAACAGGGTTGACCTTGAACAGGTGTCAGAAATCGCTACATTTGTGTAGTGGAAAGCACACAAGTTTTAGGAATCCAGCTAGACCCAAGTTTTGATCTCAAATCAAATTTAAATTTAATTCAATTAATTAATTAAATTTAAATTTATTTATTACATAAACTTAGGCAAAGCACTTAAGCTCTCTGGCAATTTCCCCACCTACAAAGTCTGAATTAGAAATCCTACACCTATAGGGATGCAAAGCTTCTATTATAATACGTTTACATAATGAGTGTTCCATAAATAATAGCTATTATTGTTTTAAGTCTGAACCAAGTTTAAAACCAGAGATGACCTGAAATAGAGGAATTCTCAGAAATTCTTGAGTTGGGAAATAGTTGACAGAAAGAAAGTTATAAAAGCTTAGACACTACATATTCTAATATCAAATATCCAAGTATCAAGAATGACAGATGAGTTCTAACTGTACTGCTTTTCAAATAGGACTTTTCTTCTCTGTGTTACAAAATGTAGTGTATTTTCCACCAAGAATTTATGGATGGTGTTGTGAGAACCAATGCCTTCACACGGGCCCTGAGATTTAAATATTATTTTTTTAAAGAAAGTTTGAAGAAATCTAGCAATTTTACCTGATGAGGTCCTGAACTCGACTGTTAAAAGCATCACCTTGTGAGGGTTTGTTTTTCATTTCCTGTGTTGATATTTTTGGTGTAGCTGGCTGGCTGTTTCCATCTGGTCGATTGGCAATCAGGCAGCTAAAAACCACAGCACTGACTTTGAGAAGTCCAGTTGTCAAACCTTCAAAAACTTGCTTATTTGTATTTCTTCCCAAAATAGCATTATTTTCATCTGGAACATAAACCTAGATGGAAAAAAATACAGTAATTATATTTCAGTAAAACTACCAGAGATAATTTGGAATCTTTCTGGAATCACAAGTAATTTTGAAATTATAGAGGTGGCTAGTTAAATGTTTGGGTGTTGGTTCTGACGTTAGGTTGCTGAGCTCAAGTCTCAGCTTTGTCCTTGCTAGTTGAGCGACTCTGGCCAGGTTACTACTTCCAAGCTTCATTTTCTCATTTATAAAACAGGGACAATGACAGTGCCTATATCTTAGGGTTCTTGTGAGGATTAAGTGAGCTAATCTATATAAAACGCTTAGTTCATGCCTATGTATATATTAAGTACTCAATAAATATTATTTATTCAATTGAATAAATTATTTTTAAAATTTGTATGAGCCCAGAAAATGAACCAATGGGTAAACTGACAGTAGCATTGTTTTCTTGTTAAACTGAATTCTAAAAATATCTAATCTAAATTTCTCTATTAAAGTGAAATTTGTATTTTTTGTCACAAAATGGCAAAACAGCTTTTCCTCTAATATATAGGGTCATATTTGGCCATCTTTGTATATAGTTTACAGAAAGTAACATGGTTAAAAGTGGGACTAGGAGTTAGAACCTGGGCCTGGGTTTTGGCTCTGAAGCTATATGGTCTTAGACAAGTTCCTTAACTTTTCTGTGTCTCAGTTTCTTCAATTGTGAAATGAGGATAATCATAATCGTAGCAGTAAATCAACCTGTGTAAATTCTTAGAACAATGTCTGGCACATAGGTACGCCCCATAGACATGTTATCTGCTGCTACAATTGCTAATCTTACTATGATTCCTCCTATTACCAGGAGTAGATACTACTGTGTATGACATCAGCTGTCACAAAGGATGACTTAAGAAGTACAATAGCTAGATACATAATTGCCAGCCTAGGAGCTCTGTGCCCTTGTTCCGCAATGCTGGCTACTTAAAGGCTCACTCTTCCCAAGAAGAGGAGCTGCCTCCTGAAGGCCTCACTACCAAGAAAGGGGCTGAGACAGTAAGCTAAGGATGGGAAGAAAGGAGGTATGGACTTGGAATCAGATGGTACTATATTCAAGATGCACTTTTTCTTCTAGCAGATTACAGGACTTTAATAATTTTACATTTCTGAGACTTGATTTCTAGATCTGCCTACCTGCTGAGACTACTATAAAGTTCAAATAAATGATGAAGGGGAAAACACCTGGCAAATGATTATACTTTACAAATGCACTTACTTAGTAACAATCACCCTCTGCTTATCCTCACTCTATACCTGTACCAGTTCTATCAGAAGACAGAGGAACAAATAATCACTTGGATTAAAAAAAAGGATCTTTATAAACACAAGCAAATGTTTCTTCTATTCCTTTTGTTGTTAATTTAGACATTCCATGAAAATCACTTCACTGAGACTAGCCTATTATAAGACTGTTGACCGTAAGTTATCTCTGACCATGGAGCCATTCTGAAGCCCAAGTAATTAGAGTAGAATTTTTCTGCAGTGTGTGCTCCAGTTAACTGATGAAAGTTCCCTTTGAAATTCTATAGCAGTTATAAAACAGTCACACAAACCTTTTCAGATTGTGACTAGTGTAACCGAGCCTGTCCCAATTCGGAAGGTGGTATATGATGAATGGAGTTTGAAACTATTATAGGTCAGAATGAGCAGGTTATGCTGCAGTGAAACACTCCTCAAAAATATCAGGGGCTTCAAACATAAAGCTTTATTTTCATTCACATGACATGTCCATGTCAGGCTGCCTGAGACTCTGCATCCCTATTGTCCTTACTCAGGAGCCCAGGTGACAAAGCAACTATCATTTATAGCAACAATGACCCAAAGGACTTTCTAAGATGATCAAAGTGTTCAGTCTATACTGTCTGTATCTGCACTAGTCACAAGTGGCTTTTTTAAGCACTGGAAATGTGGTTAATGTGACACAGGGGCTGAACTTTTAATTTTAATTAATTTTAATTTGAATAGTCCAATAAATCAATTTATCAGGGACAGTACAAGGCACTGCAGGTCACAGTGGCAGAGAAGAAAAAAGATCTCTGCAAGGTCCTGTATCAACATTAAATGCAGTATCTGAAAGTGACACCATTTTTGCTCACACCTATTTGGCTACAACTAATCATATAGTCCAACCCAACCATAAGGGAGCCAAGAAATGTCATCCTACTATGTACTTGGAAAGAGAGAAGCAGAACATTTGGTCCGCAGTACTATTGACTGCATGGTATTGTTTCTTCCATTATGACTATACATATATTATTCACAGTTAAGCTATTTATCATATGATGATTATATTTACTTTCTTACACAAGTTTTTTGTTTAGTTGGGTAATTTTTTTGTATGCTGCATTTCCTATTTACCTGTCATTAATGCATTGTCAACCTTTCTGGTTGAATTGGAATTTCCTCTCACATTCAGATGCATCAGGAATTGTTGGTTCTTTTTAGCTCCCTCAGTGGAGACATTCTCCTGCACCCGACCACAACCCCCTGCACTAACCTGGCCTGCTTGCTCTGTAGGTCTACTGTACGAGTCTCATTTTGAGACTGTCCTTCATCTTCATCTTAAGAATTCCTCCCACCCCTTCCCAGGTTAGTTCCCTTTATTTCTTGGATTCTTCTTTTTCTTCTCATTCTCTCATTTTGTTGAGGGATATATTGCAACAACTTCCTAAGAAAGGGTGCAGTGCTGGGTGTTATACACAACTAATGAATCACCAAAAACTAATCATGTACTGTATGCTGGTTAACATAATAATAATAATAATAATAATAATAATAATAATAATAAAAGAAAGGGTGCATGGGAAGAAAAATTTTGAGACCTCTGTGTCTGTAAATATCTTTCTTTCATCCTTATACTTGAATGATAGTTTGGCTGAATAGAGAATTCTTGGTTGGAAATAACTTTCCTTTGGAGTTTTGAAAGACAGCTCCTTTCTTTCCAACTTCAAGCACTATTGTTAAGAGGTCCAATCTAATTCCTAATGTTTTCGTACATGGTCTGTTTCATCCTTTCCAGGAACTTTTAGGAACTTCTTATCTCTGATTTCCTGTGTCTTGGTATAGGTCCTTCTTCATTTTGTGTGTGTGTGTGTGTGTGTGTGTGTGTGTGTGTGTGTATACAAAAACTCAGTTATTTTTTTAATCTGAAAACTGCATGTTTCACTTATGCGGAAATTTCTTGCATTATTTCTTTGCTAATTTCCTCCCGTTCATTTTCTCTGTTGGACTTTGGTCCTGAACTGAGCCTGTAACTTTCTAGTACTTTGTTTTCTCCTGCTTTTCATCTCTTTGTTTTTTGTCCTACTTCTTAGATCACCTAACTTTTATTTTCCAGTCCTCCTTCTGAGTTTTTCATCTACTACATTTCTAATTTTCAGGAGCTCTTTTTAAAAAAAAAAAGATTTATTTATTTGAGAGAAAGAGAAAGAGCACCATGTGTGGGGGAGGATCAGAGGGAGGGGGAGAGAGAGAATCTCAAGCAGACTCTGCACTGAGCATGGAGCCCCACAAGGGGCTCAATCCTACTACCCTGGGAGAGATCATGTCCTGAGCAGAAACCAAGAGTTGGATACTTAACTGACTGAGCCACCCAGATGCCCCTAATTTTAAGAGCTCTTTTTGGCTCCGTATATTTTTTGTTTTTATAGTTTTTTGTTCTATGGATACAATATTTCTCGTCTCTGTGAGATTACAGTTTAAGATTTTTATTTCGTTTCCTACATGGTCTCTATCTCCTCTGAGTTCTTTCTCTGTAATTTAGATTTTAAGCTTTCCTTACATATGTGGTCATGTGGGACATTCTGTTCACACTCAAGATAAACAGACAGATCAGTGTATCACAATCTTGATCCAGTCACAAGCTGGATACAAATTCTGTGTAAAGGGCTTCAGTTTGGATGACTAAACAGATACCTAGATTTTCCACTGTGGGAATCCCAAATATTAATATTTATATGTCTGTTCTTCCAGGAGAGTTAGTTTCATAAGAATGAAATCCTGTATCTTCCAAGCCTGGAGTACATAAGATGGGCTGCCCATTTTTGCACAGATTCATAGAATTCCAAAGGAGGCTAAGAGGCTCATTATTTAAGGAACAGATTTTCACTTAATCATTTTTTAAAAAGACTTTATTTATTTATTTGACAGAGATCACAAGTAGGCAGAGAGGCAGGCAGAGAGAGGGAGAAGCAGGTTCCCTGCTGAGCTGAGAGCCTGAAGCGGAACTCAATCTCAGGACCCTGAGATCATGACCTGAGCTGAAGGCAGAGGCTTAACCCACTGAACCACCCAGGCACCCAATCGTTTTGTTTTTGTATGACTTTTTGTGGCTGTAGATGGTGTCCCCATGCCTGGAATAACCTTGGTTCAAACTCTTTTGTCTTCTGCCACAGTTGTGGGGAGGAGGCACTTGGCTGTACACATGGCAGATGAAATCTAGGGCATCTAAACTGCCTCTTATTTAGACTGTCAACCAATTAGACTCTATAGCCCCACTTTCAACCTCATTTTCTGAGAATCCTGGTGACTCTAATCCTTGAGCCTTTTGGGGTTCTACGGAACAAATTTTCTTCTGGTGTTTTTCTTCCTGCTAATTTAGGTTTTAGCTTTTAGGTAACCATCTTTCAACTATCTCCTTTCCAGATTAAAACATATTTGCTTTCCTTTTCTTCCCATTCTCTCTGTTTTTGATGAGTCAGGCCTGTATCTATCTACTATAGTATTAGTGGGGCCCCCTGGCAGAGGAAATGTAACTTGTGTGTTCAAATTGGCCACATTTTAAAATTAACTCAATAAACCCACCAAAAACACAACTTTTTCTTTTATACACTACAGAGAGAATATGAGAAATACATTTCTGGGTAATGTCAAGGTTCTTCATCATCACAAATTTTCATAATCCTTTCTTTTCAAGAAACCTGGACTGATTTCCTTCAAGTATTTCAAATAAAACACTATGCGTGTGTATTTGGCAATCTTTCACTTAGTTAGAAGTACTGCATCTTTAAAGAATATAGTTGAGAATTAATGAAAAATGTAAAAAATCTGAAATACCAAAATTAATGTCATTTATTTAATCACTTGCTTATCTGACATTTGCATATCTACTACATAAATGGTCAAGGGATCAGAATGATGCTCTGTTGACCTTAAGGGTCATTCAGAGCCTACAGACTTTGATTTTACAAAAAACTGTAACAAACTGTGGTTTTATGGTTTATAGAAGAACAGAAAGAACAATATAAAAGAGAAAAGTGGTGACCATTTTAGAAGCAGGTAGTAGCAAAATGTGACACCAGTTCTGGAAACACAAAAAAGGACATATATGAGTGCAAAAAGGCACTTTAGTGTGATACTCAGTTATTACTAAGACTTGCTCATCTTTATTTCTTCTGATATTATTACTTACAACATATAACTGCTTATGCTCAAAATGACAACCTAAAGATAACCCTTCAAAAGGGGGGCTAAATTATGAGTAACACTCACTGGGAGGGGATAAGAGAAGGAAGGATGTAGATTAACATCTATGAGGTTTTTCTACTAAGCCAAAAATGCTTAAGCATTTTTCTTATATCATCCCATTTAATTTTTACAAATAAATAATTCAAGTTCAGAGATATCAAGGACATGCTAGTTAATGGAAGGTCTGGGACTTGAACCTGAATTTGTGAGACTTTAAAGCCCATACCCCCTACAGACTTCCTCTCATTGGGTATCTCTTTTACTGAGGAATCTGTAGAAACTCTGTCTTTGGTGGAGGGAAGCGAAAATTGGTCATGGGCTGAACATTGTTTTTCTGATGTCTCTTCCATTAAAAAAAAAAAAAAAAGAAGAAAAATTCTTTTAGACCTTCATTTTGGCCAAAGGGCAAGAAGATATATTTAAGGGTTGATGAGATAATTCTGGGTTAACTGTACTAATCTCATTATTCAGAAACTGTCAATGTGGTTTGAGCATCAAGTGTCACTTCTTCATCGGCCCCAAGAAAATAAGCTCAGTGTAATGTAAATCAGATATATTTTTATGATATTCTTATATTCTTTGTCCACTGCTGACAACTTTTGATTTTCTATTTCATTGGGGCTTTCTACTTAATTTTAGAAACACCACTTGGCAGTTTCCCATAAACACAAATTGAAAAACTTCTCTAACAATCTGGCAGTGCGATGAAGAACGCTTGTGGCGCACAGGAGCTAGGCTTCCCTTATCAGGCTTGCTGCACAGAATCCTGGGATTTCAGATCTAGATTTAAAGGCCCTCACTGTACTGAACAGTATTTTACTTTCTCCCCATAATTTTCTAGTTTCCAACAGTCTAAGTTAGTCTGACATTCAGTTCAGTCCCTCATCATATTTTTCCATAGAATTCTGCACATGTATATCTGTTTTTTTCATTTAGTATTGATCCCTTCACAGCTGAGAACAGACTTTTCTTTTGCCTGAAATCTTTAGTGAAGTCTTTTTTGTGTCTTATCAGGACATTTTATTCAAATGGCCACAGAAAATTTCCTTATCCTTCTATATAGATTTTTCTTTTGCTGGTTTTAAATAATTTAACAGGAATGCTTTAATAAGAAACCAATGTTTCATGTATGAAAGAACTTTTTTTAAAAGATTTTATTTATTTACTCATGAGAGACAGGGGTGGGGGGAGGGAGGCAGAGGCACGGGGAGAAGCAGGCTCCCCGTGGAGCTGGAAGCCTGATGCGGGACTCGATTCCAAGACCCTGGGATCACGACCTGAGCCAAAAGCAGATGCTTAACCAACTGAACCACCCAGGCACCCATAGGAAAGAATTTCAGGATGTGAGGGTGATCTGGTTGTGACATCTGCCACCCCACTGATCACCAGGGTTGATTTGGCTGGTCTAGCTGGCTAGGTGGGTGTCCCCTTCCTCCCTCACTGGTTCATGTGCAACTGTCCCGAAGTGGCGTGCTCGGCAGAAGAGGACCACCTTCCCCCACAGAAGAGGATCATTCTTCTGTCAAGGGTATAGAGCAGCTGCGTTCCCCAGCTAGGATCTCCAAACAAGCTCTCAAGGAAAGAATTTCAAAATTGCCTAAATTAAGGTAAGGAGGGGCTTACCCTTAGTGAGACAAAAGATTCTTTCTCCTCTTTAAAAATGAGATTTGATAAAAAGAAACTTGCAGAAGGTATCTATACTGTAAGGATAATGTATTCAGAACAATTCTCTATACTGTTGTCTTTTGTCTACTTGGATATCACCATTACTTGCCAGAGGCAAAATAATTCATTAGCAACCTGCTCTTTGGGACACTTAGTAGATGAAAGGCACACCTCGAGTTCTCATACATGTTTATAGACCAACACTGGAGTCTGAACTTCCTTCCAGCACAGTTGTTTGGCCAAGAGCACACTGCAGGTTGAGGACTCTGTCCTTTAGGAAAGGTGTGCTAGCAAAATCTTCCCCACCCCCCTGCTCAGTGCCCTGATCTACTGCACACCTGGCTTACCTGAATCTGGAACACATTCCATCCTGGGGTGGGTGGTCTGTGAAGGGCAGGGAAAGGTTACCTTCCCAGCATGCAGCAGTGCTTGTAACTACCACCTGCTGGTATGCACCAGGTCTGGCCTGGGAAAAAACAGAGCTATGTAGCTTTTGGCTCTTCTAAATCTGTCACTTCTGAGGCAGAAATCTAAAACCACAACTTTCTCCAATGGGTGAAAGGTATTTCCTTTAGTATATTTCTTCAGAATACACTGGTGTGGTCATTATCTTATAATTGCAAATTAAAAATTGATTTCATGTACATATTCTTACTACAAAATGTCCCCTTCCTCTCAAAATATATTTGACCTTTGTAAAATCTGCAGATATTTCATATAGTTTTAGATCTAGAAAGAACCTCACAATCAATTTTTTTCTTTCATTTTATATTTGAGGAAACCATGGTCCAGAGGAGGAGACTTCCCTGAGGATAAAGAAACCATCAGGGTTGGAATAAGTACTGTGCTGCTTCTCTAAACCTGCTCCAAGGAGAAATTCAATATTTTTAGGACCAAGCCCCGAGGCAAAGAGTTTTAGCAAAATTAAATTAAAAGTCATTATCACTTTTAAAAGGCAAATTCACATTCTTTATCTACCACTATCTCATACTACCAAAATTGTTTCAAAAACTTTCTACATTCTTTTTCAAAATACAGGAGGATGCTTTTCTTAGTAGTACAAATCCATCCTTCTGTAACGTGATTCCATGAGAGAGAAAATTAACTTGGTAATCCAGTGGTAATTCTATCCAACTGATTTTTAGTATTGTGAAGTTGGGTTTATGTATTTTTAAGTTGTATAGTGTATTTGTTCACAATGGTCAGTATATGAATTAAGTTCACTGAGAACCACTAGGGAGATTGTTTAGAAATAAAGGCTTAACTCAAGAACCAAGAAAAATCTCAAATAACCTAACCTTATACTTTTTTTTAATAAAAAGATTTTATTTATTTATTTGACAGAGAGAGAGAGAAACAGTAAGAGGGGGAACACAAGCAGGGAGGTGGAGAGGGAGAAGCAGTCTTCCCACTGAGCAGGGAGCCTGATGTGGAGCTCAATCCCAGGACCCTGGGAGCATGACCTGAGCCAAAGGCATATGCTTAAGGACTGAGCCACCCAGGCACCCCACCAACCTCACACTTAAAGGAGCTAGGAAAAGAACAACAAATGAAGCCTAAAGCCAGTAGAAGGAAGGAAATAATAAAGATCAGAGCAGCAATATATGAAAGAGAAACTAGAAAAACAAAAACAAAAAACAATAGAACAAATCAATGAAACTAGGAGAGGTTCCTTGAAAAATTAATAAAAATGATAAACCTCCAGCCAGACTTATCAAAAAGAAAAGAGAAAGGACCCAAATAAATACAGTCAGAACGGAGAAAGGAGAAATAACAATCAACACCACAGAAATACAAACAATTATAAGAGAATATTATGAAGAACTAACTATATGCCAACAAATTTGGACAACCTGAAAGAAATGAATAAAAGCTCCCAATAAAGAAAAGTCTAGGGCCAGATGGCTTCACAGGTGAAATCTACCAAACACTTAAAGAAGAATTCATATCCATTCTTCTCAAACTACTCCAAAAAATAGAAAAGGATGGAAAACTTCCAAATTCATTCTATAAGGCCAGCATTACCCTGATACAAACCAGGTAAAGACTCCACTAAAAAAAAAAAAAAAAAAAAAAGAACTAAAAGCCAACATCCCTGCTGAACATGGATGCAAAAATCCTCACTAAAATACTAGCAAACTGAATCCATTAATACAGTAAAAGACTCATTCACCATGATCAAGGGTTCAATACTGACCAATCAATCAACATGATACACCACATTAATAAAAGAAAGGGTAAGAACCTTATGATCACTTCATGCAATGCAGAAAAAGCATTTGACAAAATACAACATCCACTTATGATAAAAACCCTCAACAAAGTAGGTTTAGAGAGAATACCTCAACATACTTCAACATAATAAAGGCCTTATATGAAAAATCCACAGCTAATTTCCTCCTCAATGAAAAAAAATTGAGAGCTTTGCCTCTATGGTCAGGAACAAGACAGGGATGTCCACCCTTGCCACTGTTATTTAACTAGTATTGGAGGTCCTAGACACAGCAATCAGAAAATGAAGTGAAATAAAAGGCATCTAAATTGGCAAGGAAGAAGTAAAACTTTCACTATTTGCAGAGACATGCTACTCTATATAGAAATCCTAAAAGACTCCACCAAAAAACTGCTAGAATTGATTCACAAATTCAGCAAAGTCTCATGATACAAAATCAATGTACAGAAATCTTGCATTTCTATATACCAACAATGAAGCAGCAGAAAGAGAAATTAAGGAATCAATCCATTCTCAATTGCACCAAAACTAGTAAGATACCTAGGAATAGACCTAGCCGAGGAGGTCAAAGACCTGTACTCTGAAAACTATAAACACTGACAAAAGAAATTAAGATGACACAAAAAAATGGGAAAACATTCCATGCTCATGGATTGGAAGAACAAATATTGTTCTTTGCTACCCAAACAATCCACATATTTAACGCAATCCCTATTAAAATACCAAAGCATTTTTCATAGAGCTGGAACAAACAATCCTGAAATCCTAAACGATCCTAGAATAAAAGACCCTGAATAGCCAAAGCAACGGCGGAAAAGCAAAGCAAAGTTGGAGGCATCACAATTCTGGCTTCAAGTTATATTACAAAACCACAGTGATCAAGACAATACGGTACTGCCACAAAAATAGACATACAGATCAATGCATTAACATAGAAATCCCAGAACCGAACCCACAACTATATGGTCAATTATTCTTCAACTAAGTAGGAAAGATTATCCAATGGGAAAAGACAGTCTCTTCAGCAAATGATGTTGGGAAAATGAGAACAATGCAAAAGCATGAAACTGGACCACTCTCTTACATCAGACACAAAAATAAATTCAAAATGGCTAATGTAAGACCTGAAACCATAAAATCCTAGAGGACAACATAGGCAGTAACCTCTTTGACATCAGCCACAGCAACTTCTTTCTAGATATGTCTCCTGAGGCTAGGAGGTAAAAAGCAAAAATAAACTATTGTGACTTCATCAAAATAAAAAGCTCTGCACAGGAAAAGGAAGCAATCAACAAAACTAAAAGGCAACTTACAGAATGGGAGAAGATATTTGCAAATGACATATTCAATAAAGGGTTAGTATCCAAAAATATAAAGAACTTACAAAACACCAAAAACCAAAACAATTAAAAAATAGGCAGAAGACATGAACAGGCATTTCTCCAAAGAGGACAAACAGATGGCCAACAGACATGGAAAGATATTCTACATCACTCATCATCAGGGAAATGCAAGTTAAAACTACAATGAGCCTCACACCTGTCAGAATGGCTAAAATCAACAACACAAGAAACAATAGGTGTTAGCGAGGACGTGGAAAAAGGAGAACCCTCTTACACTGTTGGTGGGAATGCAAACTGGTACAGCCAGTCTGGAAAACAGTATGGAATTTCCTCAAAAATTTAAAGGAACTACCTTTTGACCTAGCAATTGTACTATGAGGTATTTACCCAAAGAATACAAAATACTATTCAAAGGGATACATACACCCTGATGTACAATAGCCAAATTATGGAAACAGCCCAAGTGCCCATCAACTGATGAATGGATAAAGATGAGGTATATATATACAATGGAATATTACTCAGCCATAGAAGAATGAAATCTTGCTATTTACAATGATAGGAATGGATCAAGGGGGTATAATGCTAAGTACAATAAGTCAGAGAAATACCACTTGATTTCATTCATAAATGGAATTTAAGGAACAAAACAAGTAAGCTAAGGGGAAAAAAGAACAGAGAGGGAGGCAAACCAAGAAACAGACTTGTAAGTATAGAGAACAAACTGGTGGTTGCCAGACTGGAGGTGGGTGGGGCTGGGTGAAATCGGTGATGGGGAATAAGGAGGGCACTTGCTATGATGGGTACCAGGTGTTGTACGGTAGTGTTGAGTCACTATATTGTACAGCCGAAACTATCAACACATTGTATATTAACTGCAATTTAAACAAAAACTTAAAAACAAAAAAGAAGAAATCCCTCTCAAGACAGTGTCAGAGTAAGGAAAAAAGGGCAAAAAATGTGAAAGGGTTCCAACAGCAGAAGAGGTTTCTATACTGTTGGCACTATCTTATTTCCTTTAGTTACTGTCATTAGACATACAACAGTTTTTTCCCTATTGATTTTTATAAAACATCTATGCTTATGTTTTTATGCATAAAAACAGAACTAGTGAAAGATATTTACCCTGATGATTTACTTGGCTTCAAAGTATAAAATCAAATAGGAATGGCTAATAATTTCCAACATCTTTTTTTAATTCCACAAATAATATTATGACTATATTAAAAAGAATGTTAAACTTTATCCCAAATATCATTTCCCTTTCTAATATTTATAACTTCTAATCTGTTTATATATTTTATGCAAAGTCCTAAATAGTATGGGTTTTTTTTTTAAAGATTTTATTTATTTTGACAGAGAGAGATCACAAGTAGGCAGAGAGGCAGGCAGAGAGAGGGAGGGAAGCAGGCTCACCGCTGAGCAGAGAGCCTGATGCGGGACTCGATCCCAGGACCCCGAGACTATGACCTGAACTGAAGGCAAAGGCTTTAACCCACTGAGTCACCTAAGCAATCCCCTAAATAATACAGTTTAACAAACTTTAGGGGACATGGCTTAATGGTCATGATGCTTGGAAATGTCTTGGTTAAGTGTTGAATCATATCATTCTTCTGCTCCAAACATTCCCTGGATTCTTCTTCTTCTTTTTTTTTAAAGATTTTATTTATTTGTCAGAGAGAGAGAGAGAGAGAACATGCACAAGCAGGCAGAATGGCAGGCAGAGAGAGAAGCAGGCTCCCCACTGAGCAAGGAGCCCCATCTGGGACTCGATCCCAGGACTCTGGGATCGTGACCTGAGCCGAAGGCAGAGGCTTAACCAACTGAGCCACCCAGGTGTCCCAACATTCCCTGGATTCTTACCTCTTGTAAACTAAAAGCCTAAAACCTCATAATGGCCAACAAGGCCTTTCTTGATCTACTGCCTCAGTTACTTCTCTAAATTCATCTAATACAGTGTCTCTTGTCTCTATTCAAATGCTACCCTATCCTTAAGCCTTTGTAGACTACCTTTTTAAAGTAACATTCTTTTCCCCCAAACCACTTTCTCTTTACTGTTTACTCAGCTATTTGTTCCACTGCAATGGTCATCTCCTAAAATGCATTTCCTCTTTCCCCCAACTAGAATATAAGCTCCATAAGGGCAAGACTTTGTTTTGTTCACTTCTCTGTACATTGACTATGTAGTACAGGTGCTCAAAAAATAATTGTTGATTACATGTAGATATTGATATTCAATGAAAAAGACTATACCATCCAACAACTGTGACTCATTCAGAAGGTCCATGTATCAATAAAACCAGCACTTAAAAAAAAAGTATAGTATATTGTCACCTTGGGTAAATTTGTGGGTAAAAGGAACAAAGGAGTCTTTCAGGTTACTTCTTGTCCACACAATATCCTACTTCTTCTTCACCTTTTATTCCTCTTTTAGTTGCTGCAGTCTATGTGATACATATTCTGTCTTCCCCACCCACAACATAAGTTTTATGCCTCAACTGAGCCCCTGGGAATGCTCTGCTTTATTACACTAACCACATGCATTTTAAATGTCTCTTACCTGTCCTTCCTACTAGACTGTGAGCTACTATTTGCTTCTATACTTCCGGTGCCTGTGGTCTAGTTTGTACTCCTAAATATTTGTGGAATGAAAGAATGAGTAGCTTCTAGAGGCATTTACAAAACAGCTTTGGTAGGCTGAGAGTACTTTGCTGGGTTCTAAAAGGCCTGAGTCTCAGTCTAGCCTACCCACTAGTACCAGCATGATCTGTGTGCCTCCAGTTCTTCGTCTATAAAATCAGGGAATTCAGCTTTCACTAATATATACTGAGAGTCTACTGGGAGTAAGATGGTGAATGAAGTGTTTTTATATGCATTTGTCTCATTAAATGTTTACAGCAACCCTCTAATATATCTATTATTCTCCCTTTATGCAAACGAGAAAACAGAAGCTCAGAAAGGTTAAGCAACTTGCATAAGATTGTGAAGTCAGTAAATGGTGGAACAGTTTCTCAAATCAGACACTGGAGTCTATGTTTAGTGATTTATCACATTCAACATCATTGTATCTTCCTGATACGGGGTTAGACTGGTTAATCTCTAAGACCTCCTTTAATCCCCAGATTCTGTGATTCTGTAGGACTTTACTTATGATCATGAAGTTATGTAAGTAAAGTCATCTATCTGGAATACAAACAAGAACCAGGAAATAACAAAACCAATGGAAAAGGAGATGGAAGCAGGCATACTGATGCCAGTGAGAAAACAGTAACTAGTGAAAACAGAGGTAAAATAATGATACCACCACTTAAGAAATAATATAATAATACTAGAAGGAGGAACCGGAAGAATAGAGAATTAGAGACTCTCAGCGTTGGACAGCTCCATAGTTAGGTCAGTATCTGGTTCATCTTCTCAAACAATAGAGGGTTTCTTAATATGGGTCTGACATCCCCAGCCAGAGGGTGCTCACTGAGGCAGGCCTTTCCAATTTTAGATAGTTCTAATTATTGTGTTTAAGGCAATATCTGTCCTTTCCCTCAACCTCTTAGTTCCTCACCAACCCATTGGTCATTGGTCTCTTCATTCCTCTGTGGCAATAAGGAGTGCTCCCCTTTTCCAGGAAAACCACTCAGAAATTTCAAAACAGTTCTCATGAATACTGAGTCCCAGTTTCTTCATTTGTTTCTTACAGGGCATGGTCTATACTTCTTTACCTATCTGGTTACTCTCTGTTCTGAGAGAGACTATCATGCTCTTGTTCTAGAACACTACTCAACTACATGCTATCACAGGTTTTTTCAGAAGTCATGCAACACCCCTGACATACTAAATTCACAGTCATCTAAAACCTATAGGTCTTTCCTCTAACCGTGAGCCTTTTACACTGATGCAACAGAGAAGCTAAGTTATTACCACACCTTATATTCTGGAGCTAATTTTTTTCAAACTGAACACCAGGCCATCAGGATCTTTATCAGTCCTAATTCTATCACTCCAAAAATTATCTGTTCCTCCTACTTTTGTATAAAGGTGATAAGCCTGCTTTCTATGCCTCTCACACACCAGACTTAAGCCTGAATTCTCTGAATGCACATAGCCAACCAAGGAACACACACTGGGATACAACTTACCATAATAGCTTTCATTCTCTTTCGGAAATTCAAACCATGCTATTTGTAAAACAGAAGCAACTGGGACTAATGCGCTAGGGGTAAGCAGTGTGTATAGGGGAGGGGGGTGTGTGTGTATGCGTGCGCACACGCCCACACTTTCATAGATTTATAACTGTCAGTTCTAATATTTTCATTTGATTTATCTTTGTATCTTCTACTTCTTTGCTGAGACTTTCTCTTTTGTCATTTTTTTTAAAGATTTTATTTATTTATTTGAGAGAGAGGCAGTGAGAGAGCATGAGCGAGGAGAAGGTCAGAGGGAGAAGCAGACTCCCCGTGGAGCTGGGAGCCCGATGCGGGACTCGATCCCCGGTCTCCGGGATCATGACCTGAGCCGAAGGCAGTTGTCCAACCAACTGAGCCACCCAGGCGTCCCTCTTTTGTCATTTTTAAAGCATATTTGTAATTGCATGTTGAAGCATTTTTGTGATAGCTGCTTTAAAATCCTGTGAGATAATCACAGTATTTCTATTTGGCTTTCTTTTCTCATTCAGGTATAAATTTTCCTAGCTCTTGGTATGATGACTGATTTTTAATTGTATCTTAGACATTTGGATTATAGGTTATAAGAACACTGGATCTTACCTAAATCTTGCATTTTATTTTATTTTATTTTATTTTATTTTATTTTATTTTATTTTTATTTCTTTATCTGACAGAGAGAGATCACAAGTAGGCAGAGAGGCAGGTAGAGAGAGAGAGGAGGAAGCAGGCTCCCCGCTTGAGCAGAGAGCCCGATGTGGGGCTCGATCCCAGGACCCTGGGATCATGACCTGAGCCGAAGGCAGAGGCTTAAACCACTGAGCCACCCAGGCGCCCCTTATTTTATTTTTTTTATTTATTATTATTATTATTTTTTTTATTTCTTTTCAGCGTAACAGAGTTCATAGTTTTACACCACACCCAGTGCTCCATGCAATGCGTGCCCTCCACAATACCCACCACCTGGCTCCCCCAACCTCCCACCCCCCGCCCCTTCAAAACCCTCAGGTTGTTTTTCAGAGTCCATAGTCTCTCATGGTTCATCTCCCCCCCAATTTCCCTCAACT
>PISX010026693.1:0-24108 GCA_004024625.1 Mellivora capensis | reverse complement strand
AGGTTCCTCAAAAAGTTGAAAATAGAACTACCCTATGACCCAGCAATTGCACTACTGGGTATTTACCCTAAAGATACAAACGTAGTGATCTGAAGGGGCACGTGCACCTGAATGTTTATAGCAGCAATGTCTACAATAGCCAAACTATGGAAAGAGCCTAGATGTCCATCAACAGATGAATGGATAAAGAAGATGTGGTACATATACACGATGGAATACTATGCAGCCATCAAAAGAAATGAAATCTTGCCATTTGCAACGACGTGGATGGAACTAGAGGGTATCATGCTTAGTGAAATAAGTCAATCAGAGAAAGACAACTGTCATATGATATCCCTGATATGAGGAAGTGGAGATGCAACATGGGGGACTAGAAACATGGGGGATAGAAAAAGAAGAAAAGAAACAAGATGGGATTGGGAGGGAGACAAACCATAAGTGACTCTTAATCTCACAAAACAAACTGAGGGTTGCTGGGGGGAGGGGGGAGGGAAAAGGGGGTGGGGTAATGGACATTGGGGAGGGTATGTGCTATGGTTAGTGCTGTGAAGTGTGTATACCTGGCGATTCACAGACATGTATCCCTGGGGATAAAAATATGTTTATAAAAAATAAAAATTTTAAAAAAAAGAAATCCATCCTGGCTTGGGGAGTTAAGTTCCATCCCCTCTTGAGGTCCATAGTCCCCAAAAAGCCCTGGTCTGAGGCCACCTCTGGTCCTTCCTGCTCTTTTCTTTTCTCTGAGCATCACCTGGAAAGGGCTGGTCAGAGAAATGCTCATTGATTCTATTGGAAGAGTTCACGGGGGTATGGAGGCACCAGTGTGGTCTCTGCCCACGACCCCCCGCCGCCATGAATCACTCCCCCAAGTCCTGCTCTGCTTAGCCTGGCCTCTGTGGCGGTGGCTCTGCTTAGCCTGGCCTCCACGTAACGGAAGAGGATAACACTGTGCAGAGCTCACTTCAGCAATGACCTTCGGAGTCCAGGCCCAAGGACAGGCTATAAGGCCATGGTGTGCAGAGTGCCCAGGGCGTGGGATGTACTCACAGACTCAACTGTTCCAAAGTCTTCCCGCAAGTAGACTGGTTTCCAGTCTTACACTCTTAAAGCGGTGCTGCAGCATGGACACATGCATGAACACGGTGTGTTATTTGATTCGTGAACATGAGGCTCTGTGGTCACCAAGCCCCTGTCCATTTCCCCCTACCCCGGGAACACAGCTAGACTGCTTCCCCATCTCTCCTGCCATTGGGAGCGTGCTGACTTGGGACCAGTGGAATGTGGAGGAGGTAATGTGAGCACCTCCGGCTGCCCAGGAAAAATGCCTGCAAATCCACTCTGCCCTCTTTCTCCACCAGCGAGGGAGCAGAGAAGGCTCCAAGGTCTGGAGAGGGCGGAGCCCAGGATGGAAAGATCTCCCCATCCTGGAGAAGCCACTGGCGAAGAGCCACCCAGGACCGCCTTCCAGCCAGGAACCCCGATGTTGGATCCCTGCCTCAGGGAGAGGAAACTTCCAGAGCTTCAGGCCAGGGCCAGCCAACTGCGGACCGCAGGCCAAATCCAGCCCACTGCCTCCTTGTCTGTGGCCTGTGAGCACCACATAGTTTCTGCATTTGGCAAAATGGTTTAAAGAATAGAATTTGGTGACCCATGAAAATGACATGAAATTCACATTTCAGTGTCCATAAAGTTTGACTAGAGCACAGCCACTCTGTTCATTCACATACTGTCTGAGGCTTCTTCCACAAGGAATAGAGATAAGGAATTGCAACAGAGGCTGTATGGCTTGCGAAGCCTCAAATATTTACTACCCAGTCTGTAGAGATGGTTAGCCAAGCCCTGCTTCCTCTAACCAGGATCTGAGGGCTGTTTGTTGGGAAAGTTAGCTTACCCTGGCTGACCCAGCTAGAGGACTTTTCTAAAGAGATAGGATGAATCGTTTGAAGACTGAGGTAAAAGGCAAATTTGGCTTTTGGGGGATTGTGCTAATCTGTAGTCCCACTCTGACAACCCCGGGTGTGTGATACACCTTTACCTGTGAAATCAGGTAAGAATTCCACCCTCCTAAGATTATGGTTGAGCTGATGGGAAATAGTCAATGCATGTGACCTGTAATTGATAGAGTTGGTATCTACCTCTGGGTGCCTAGGCGTCCTTCTCAAGACTATTACAACACAGTGGATGCTTTTAGTGCCTAAGGCTAGCCCTGGGAGGAAGAGCTCCTTACCACATCAACTTTTACTGCCTGGAGAGTATCTGAAGAAGATGCTTTCTCCTTCAGACATGCATGCTGTCATGCAGCCCTATGACAGAGGACCAGAACTCCTGGATTTTTCTCCATTTGCTAGGTTTTCAGACTCTGTTCTAAGTAGAACACAATCAGATGGCATGATATTGGGACTTCTAATGAGACATATGTATTTGGCCTTCCACCCTGTTTCTGACACAGAGCTCCTAGGACTCTTGAAATGAGAGCAGTAGAGTTGTCTCCTGTTATGTTAATGAGGTGACTTTTAGACCCCATCTAAGGATGGGGGGTGGTTGCCTGAAGAATCAGCCATGTGACTAGAGGGTTGGAACTTTCGGTCCCATTCCCCAGCCTCTGGAGAAGGAAAAGGAACGGGAAGTCCAATTCACTGCCAATGACCAACGATTCAATCAATCATGGCTGTGAAATGAACCCTCCATCAAAACCCAAAAGGATAGGATTCAGAGAGCTTCTAGGTTGGTGAACATGTGGAGATTTGGAGAGACTGGTCGACCTGGAGAGGGCATGGAAGCTCACACCCTTTCCCCATAGCTTACCCTAAGCATCTCTTTCATCTGGCTGTTTCTGAGTTATATCTTTTTTTTAAATCTGTCAGTGATCTAGTAAATAAAATGTTCCTCTGAGTTTTGTGAGCTACTCTCAAAAATTAATCAAACCCACGGAGGGGGTCATGGGAACCTCTGACAGCTGATCAAAGCATAGGTGATAATCTGGGCTTGTGACTGGCATCTGAAGTGTATGTGTGTGTGGCGGGGACAGTCTCATAGGACTGAACCCTTAACATGCGTGATCTGATGCTATCTCTAAGTAGATAGTGTCAGAATTGTGTTGAGTTTTAGGATACCCAGCTGGTGTCAGAATTGCCTGATCATGTGGGACTCCCCACCCTCCAATACACACCCAAGTTGGAATTGGGTCCAGAATCATCGGGGTTTGTGTGGGGGGAGTTCTGAAATGGGGAACTCTAAGGGTGATAGTTCAGTCCTCAACACCGGTAGAATGAGGAAACCCAACTGCAAATTGTCAGATCCCTAGAGAAAACCAAGAGCCATCTGTCTCTTTTGAAAATTCCTACTGATGAGAGGGCCAAGGAATATTCAAGAAGATGGGAGGCAATGGTTAGACCACCTGAACTCTATCTAGCACATGAGCTGGTGAGGAACTGAAGGAAGGAAACTATTTTTGGAAACTGGTTAAATGTATAAGTCAGAGACATGGATGGAAATTTTATCTGGCAACATCCACAGGTCTATCAGCAAAGAACCTAGAAGAAAGGAGAGAGAAGGTGGCAGAGCCCAGAGATGGGCTGCGGGCAGCTCCTACTATCCATGATGGCCAGTTATTAAATACTGAGGAACTTGGTGAGCCTGTTGATAAACTGTTGGCAACTTAAACTCAGCCATGGTAGAAGTATTTATACCACATAAATTGGCAGAAGCCACAGACCAAAGCTTTGTGATTATTCATCAGAGATCTAATTTACCAACACACCACTGGGTAGAGGGAATAGAGGAAGGAAGAGTCTGGAATGAAGACAATGTCCCAGCAGGGAAAGAGCCTTCACCTGGAGGAGGAGAAGCAGCAGAAAAGGAATAACCTTAGGAGGTAGATATTTTTCCATTAGGGAAAATTTTCAGCTAAAGCACAATGGTTAAATAATTTGCCCAAAGTTACATAGCTAATAAGTGCCAGAGTTGGAATCTAAAATCAAGTGTTTCTGGCTGTGATCATTTTTTGGTTTTCTGTTTTTTCCGCTCCACCAATAATAGATGAATGAATGGTTAAAATAGAATTACCTGTTTTAAAGAGTCTTTGTACAGCCAGTCCTAGAAGCTTTCTAAAAAATTCACAATCTTGGGTGATGGACATTGGGAAGGGTATGTGCTGTGGTGAGTGCTGTGAAATGTGTAAGCCTGGTGATTTATAGACCTGTACCCCTGGGGCAAATAATACATTATATGTTAATAAAAATAATTTTTAAAAATGCACAATCCATGAGTTAGAATCACAACTTGTTTACGGCTTGATTTTCTTTTTTTTTACTTTTTTTAAAAACATCTTAATTTAGGGGCGCCTGGGTGGCTCAGTGGGTTAAAGCCTCTGCCTTTGGCTCAGGTCATGATCCCGGGGTCCTGGGATCGAGCCCCACGTCGGGCTCTCTGCTCAGCAGGGAGTCTGCTTCCCCACCCCTGCCTGCCTCTCTGTCTACTTCTGATCTCTCTCCATCAAATAAATAAGTAAAATCTAAAAAAAATCTTAATTTAATTTTTTTCAGTGTTCCAAGATTCATTGTTTATGCATTGCACCCAGCGCTCCATGCAATACGTGCCCTCCTTAATATCCACCTCTAGGCTCATCCAACTCCTCACCCCTCTCCCCTCCAAAACCTTCAGTTTGTTTCTCAGAGTCCACAGTCTCTCATGGTTTGTCTCTCCCTCTGATTTACCTCAATTCACTTTTCCTTTCCTTCTCCTGATGTCCTCCATGTTATTCCTTATGCTCCATAAGTAAGTGAAACCATATGATAATTGACTCTCTTTGCTTGACTTATTTCACTCAGCATAATCATGTATCCTCATGTTGATACAAAGTTGGGTATTCTTCCTTTCTGATGGCTGCATAATATTCCATTGTATATGTAGACCATATCTTCTTTATCCATTCATCTGTTGAAGGGCATCTCGGCTTTTTCCATAGTTTGGTGATTGTGGCCATTGCAGCTATGAACATTGGGTACAGATGACCCTTCTTTTCACTACATCCATATCTTTGGGATAAATACCCTGTAGTGTAATCGCAGGGTCATAGTGTTGATTTTCAATGGCTTTATTTTCACAAACCAAATACACCCTCAATGGATCCACGTTTGCTATCATTAGAGGTTTTCTGTATGTCTAATTCTTCATGTATAGTCCTAGAAGCCAAGGCCAAGAATGTGCTTTGAGAATTCTTTGGTGTTGTCCTTGGGGTCATGCCTAACCTCTCAAGGAAGCTAACTTTAGAGGCAAAAGTCTGGATAAGGTCACCACATCCAGGAACAGGGTGGTGACTTTGAAGGGGATGACTACCACTGAGAGTCTAAGACCTGCTGGCTATCTCATCACACCCCTTGAGGAACTCTCCAATGGGGGCAGGGAGGTGGGGAAGTTGGAAACTGAACTAGACTTCTGTTTGCACTTCTTTTGGCAGGGATAGCTACATGTGTGAACAAGAATTATTAGGATGACTTACCTGGATTTAACTAGTCAGGATAAATTAAAAATCTTCTTGACTTTCAGAAGTAATTTTGAATTTTATAGTAAGGTCTTGGTGCTTAACCATGAGAGACTATGGACTCTGCAATCAGGATTCAAATACCAAAACCCAGTAGTCGGAAGTGATGATTCATTTAAACAGCACATTCACGGATTTTGAAATAGAACATGGATCTCCCTGCTTACATAAAATCCATTTTCTTTTCCTTTCAGAAATCAGAGTCATCAGGAAACTTAGGAATGAATGTCAACTCATTCCGGGCTGTGCTCAGGGTTTTGTTTATGTCAGTGTGAGGAGTGGGACAACCCTTGACATTAGCACTGTTCCTCATTCTCTGCAGGCATGGATGCTACAGTCAGCTTGACTCTTGACTGCAAATGGTTCTCCCCACTTAGGCAGGGCCTTTCTTCTGCAAGGTTTATTAGAGCCAATTAGCTCTTCAGAAGACTATTGTAAAAATACCCACAAAGTCAATTCAGGAGATACCTCCTTTTAAATGGACAGTGTTTTACCAACAAGCTGTAACACAGCCAGAGCAGTGAGGTTAAATTTTCAGTCTTTGGGACATAGTCCGCAGTCCTCCTTCTTTTCCCTAGCTGCATCTGGAGGCATCCTTGCCACATGCTACAGCCAGGCAGAAGAGCTGCAAAGTAGTGGGACACCGTGCCCTATGTGAAGGAGATAACTGATCAGGAATTACCCACTTCTTGTGTCTAATCTAATCTGGACAGTTGTGAGGCTTTCCAGAATACTACTTATATGTGGAGACACTCCCAATAATTTGTAGATATTCATCTCTTCTGGAAGGCTTATGAGTAATTTGTCTCGGTATCTCTATGTAACTGAGACAGAAGACTTGGCTCTACCCATGAAAGGATTAGTCACCTATATAAATAAGGATAGAAACAGCTTGAGGAAATAGATTCTGTGAGACTCAAAACAAGATCACTGAGCACTGAAACATACAACACTGAGGCACACACCATCTGTCATTGCATCTGCCCACCACCCCACCCCACCCTACCAGCAATATCAACAATGAACAATGGAGAAGAATGTGCATGGTGTAGTGCCGGCAACAAGGTATCATCAGTGTGCCCTCTTTCCAGCTAACCAGCAGGGCATCACTCACGGATTCATTTATTTGAGATTCATTCATTCCTTAATCTGACATGATTCCCCATTTCCTCCCCACCCCAAACCCTTTACCAGGTTCTCTGGAAACTTCCATCTCCTCAACTTCTTCTCTAAACTTGTTCTTAACTCTTTGCCTTAACTGGAATGGGGCTTCCCACCCCAGCAGACTCTACTTGACCTGCTGCCTCTTAGGGAGTGGAAGAGGGATGGTGTAAGAGAAAGGCAGGGGCAGGTCAAAAGGCAAGGAGCTACCACTGCTGCTTCCACACCACTGTCTTTCCCCTCCGGCTCTGCTGGCTCCCTATTCTTGCTGCTGTCATTCATCAACACACCTGGCCAAACCTCCAACCTTAAATGGACTCAACAGTTTGCCTTTTCCACATATTTGTCATTGCCACAGAAAGTTTGCCAACCCAGTGGATAGATTCCATCTCAGTCCATGAAGATAAGCCTCAGAGAAACTTAACACTGCTCAGCACCCAGAGTCCTTCCCTTGGGGTTGATATTTGGGCCATTTGAGATGATTTCTTGCTCTTTCCCACCCCACACTCCATTTTCAGTGGTACTCTTCTCTCGTATTTCCTGTGTGGAAAACTGAAGCCATTAGAGGGGCCACCCATCAACTTTCCCACTGCCCTATAAAGATGTGTACCTGCATGGTTCCCATCTCCCTGTCCTCTCCCCAGTGCAATGGACAATATGTCCCATTCCCCTCCTTACCCTTGCATGGTGTCCTGATTCCCCACCCTCTTCCTCACTGTCACCTTCCAACTCACCACTGGATTGTTCCCTGCAGCAAACAAACATACTCTGGCCCCCTCCAACATGAAAAACCACTGTCTCAGGATTCCAAGACCCTCTGCATCATCTCTCTGCCTTCCTCCACAGCAGAACATCTCCAAATGCTGTCTTTACTCTCTGTCTCCTTGTCCATACCCTTGCAATCTACACCTCTTATCTACAACTTTTCAACTCTCTCCAATATGACAGTTGTCCCCTGACCTCAGGTCACCAATGTCTCCTTATGAAAAAATCTAACACACACTTCTTTCCCTCATTGACATTTCTCACATTTGTCCATACCCTGGTAACTGAAACATACCCTTCTTTCAGCCTCTTGGGCCTCTCCCCAACATAGTTTCCTCCTACTGCATTTCCCACCCATGCTCTCTCGCTCTTTCTTCACTGACCAATACTCAATATGACAGCAACCCAGGCTTGGTCCTGGGACCTCTTTTTCTCCCTATGCACTCTCTTCCTACATGATCACATCTGGTCAAGGCTTTAAATGCCTTCTATATGCTTAAGACTCCAACAAGACCTCTCTAGCCCTTGCCCCCGATCCTCATGTTTTCATATCCAGGAATTCCTAGGAGGCATCTCAAATGGAATAATGATCTATATGGAGCTGCTAACCTCCTCTTCCCTTTGGGAAAACAAAGCAAAACAAATAAACACATTTATTTCTTTCCCTTCTACAATTCCTCTCTCATGACTGAGTGTTCATAGGTGCATTCAGCCAAGGGGACACCTCTGGATGCTTGGCCCAGCAGCCCAAGTCACACTGTTCTCAAGCCATTGTGCCCTTTGATGGGAAGGATTGAGAGGAAAAACTCTGTGGCCCACTAATGTGCCATGCTCAACTTTATTCTCATCCAAGACTTCTCTCTGGTCTGGCCTCCAGCTACTGTCTACTGCCATGCAGAACTGATATCCTTGCCTGTCCTGCAACCCTCCACCCTTCTCTGCAGTAGCACCCGCATATCCCCATGGGGAGCTCACTCTTTTCCAAACTCAGTGTGTCTGTCTCAGCTCAGGGTGACTCTACTCTCCAGCTCCCTGACAATGGGCAGGTGACTGAAGTATGGCCAACCAATTTTCCACTTCCTTGGAAATATGATCCAAGTCTGGGCAAAAAGACCAAATTCCAGACCTTTGGAGTTATTGGAAAAGTAAAGCTGCCCAGCCAAGAGAATGCTGGTGACATTTGAACCCCTGGGTCCAGCTAGGCCCCAGGTTATTTCTAAATCTGTCAGTTATGGGAGCCAATAAATTCCCCAGTTTTATTCTTTTATTTAAAAAAATAAAATAAAATAAAATAAATTTTATTTAAAAAATAAATTAAGACATTTTGAGTTGGGATGATTTTACTCACAACCCAAAGAGCTCTAATTAATACATCAATTCATTCATTTTTCCCCTTACATACATAGTAAGCACAAGGCATTAATCTGTCTACTAGTGACTTGTCTAAATCATGTCACTGAAACCACACATGCTCCCCTCTTCCTGCCCCATTACTTATGGAATCAAGCTCTGGCGTTTATAATCCATAATTGGGCCCCATCTGTTCTCATTTCTCAAGATTCTCCTTAAATGAGCCCACCACACCAAGGAGGTCTTATAATCCCCTTAAAAAGCTGTATTTATTCCATTTCAAACCCTTTTTGGCACAGTCTATATGTGATCAATCTTCGAGACCCATCTCCAGTCATGGACCCTGGGAGGAGTTGCCCATATGACTGGGTCAGGCACTGTGGATCCTTCTGCAGTAGCTCCTGGGCCGTATCTCTTGCTGGAGCCTAGCCTCCCAGCCTGTGTGTCTTTTTTTTTTTAAGATTTTATTTATTTATTTGACAGAGAGAAACATAGCAAGAGAGGGAACACAAGCAAGGAGAGTGGGAGAGGGAGAAGCAGGCTTCCTGCCGAGCAGGGAGTCCGACGCGGGGCTCGATCCCAGGACCCTGGGATCATGACCTGAGCTGAAGGCAGGCATTTAACTGACTGAGCCATCCAGGCACCCCGCAGCCTGTGTGTCTTATTTCCTAAAGAGCAACATGAAGGCGCATCTGGGTCTCTGTTCCTTTCAGGTTCTTAAGAGCCTGAGACAGAACCGGGTATGTTCACCAATGACAGAAACTGACATTGGACAGGGTCTAGTATTTGTCAGACCCAGTTCTATGCTAATTCTGCTCCTGCTCCCAATAACCAACAGCTGAGAAACTGAGGTACTCCAGAGTTCACTCAGTATTACACAGCCGACAGGTGATGGGGCCAGAAAAAGAAGTTAGAACTATCCCAACACACACTGGGATTTCATGGGCAGAAGACTGGCACCTCTTCAGTGAGGAGAGGCAGGGGACACTTGCAAGGCACGTGTATTTCTGAAGCTACGTTTTCCCACCCAGCCCTTCTCCCACCATCTATGGTGAAGGGCCAGCTTGAACCCACGTATGCCCTTGTGATTCAAGAAGACGAGTCCACAGGTCCCTTGTTTGATCCTCGCAGCAAGGTCAAATGGCTTTAAAAGTGTCTTACTCTCCACATCTGTAGCCTTGTAGCTTTGCAGAGTAACAAACAGCAGACCATACATTGAGCAGCAAATCAAACTAACTACTTTCCCAGGGAACGTAGTGCCTTTCTCTCCAACCTGTCTTTCTCAACCCTTCCTATCCAATATTAGAGTCCACATGCCTGGAGAAATGAGCTGAGAAGAATGGAGCCAGCCCCAAGGAGACACCAGACTGACCAGAGCTTGGCAGGGGCACTGCTGAGACAGCAATGGGAAAGCAACATCCCTACTGCTCAGTCTTTTGCTCCCAGAGCCAGTGGCCATTGGCCAGGTCAGCTCTGTCACTGACCAGCAAGAAAACATGGTCCCAGTGCCAAGGGCCATTGGCTCTCTTCAGAAGGACTAATTAGACCCTTTGAAGACAGAGGTCAGGCCAATGGACTGGAACCAGGGGTTAATGACCTCTGTCCAGTAAATGCTCCAAGTTTGATTAATTCTTTCAACAAATGTTTATTGATTGCCAGGCCCTGCGCCAGCACTCAAGATAGAACCAGTCCATGTCTCCCTCGAGCTGGAGTCAGACGCCTGAACAGCAGCTCACAGGGGCTGTGGGGGGTGGGTGAAGAGGGAAGAAGAGGGGAGGCCAAGAGCCTGGTGACCTCTCTTCCATGCTGTGCCATGAGAAGCTGTGGGAGAATCGCCTTTACCCCTGCCTGGTCCAGCCTATTTCTGGGCATCAGGACAGCAGATCCTTCTAGATGCCCCTGCGTTAACAAGCAGAGGAAAGCCTGGGGGTGGAGCACCATGTCCAGCACCTAAGAAATTAGAACTGAACCAAGGGGCAGCACCAGCACATGAGCCCCCTCCCCACTAAATCCTCATCCTCTTCCTGCCCCTCTTTCCCACCCACCCACCCCCCACCACTCTTTCTTGTAGCAGGAAGCTTGATGCAGTGAGCCGAGACTTGTCACTTCCCCAGCAGACATTGGGAGGCCATTAGGAGAATGGAGTTCCTTCTCAAACCTGAAGAGGCAGCATGACAGGCTAGAGAAGGTGGTCTTTGACTTCAGCAAGATCTGGGTTCCAGTCCTGAGCTGGCCACTTCAGAAGGATGATGTCAAGTGGATGAGAGCTTAGACTCTGAGCCAGACCACCTGAGGCCAAATACCAGTAATGCCAAGTCCTAGCTGGGTCACGTTGTGTCACTTGCCATTTCCGTACCTCAGTTTCCTCCCTCATAATGTGGGGATCACTGCCACAGGGATGTCAGGAGAGCCGGATGAGTGAATTCACATAAACAGAGCTTAACGGTGTTTAACACAGAGCTGAGTTAACTGTAAGCACTTAGTTACTACTAGTTAGCTATATATTAGTTATTGCTAGCTACTCACAAGGAAACTTAAAAGAATTAAATGGACTAATCACTGAAAAATGTTGAGTAGGTGCCTGACAAATACTATTGTCTTTTCTTTCACATTTTTCTGATAAGATGAAGAACACATGGAAGCCGGAATGTGCCGGCCCTGCCATCTAACAGGCACAGGCCTGCCTAGAGGGGACTGTCCCGGGGAGTGTTCCTGCTGTCCCTAGGATGAACACCCGGCCCCAGCTCCTCTAAGGAGGTTGTGACATTCTTGAGAAAAGAACCATTTAAGTTCGTGTTCATGTTTACAGAAAATTTTCTTGAACGAAAGAAGCAGGAAGGCAGAGAAGTAGAAGACTATGGCAGAATCTGGCCTGCCACAGGCCTGGAGGTGCACCAAGGAGGACCCCAGCACATCCCTGCCCTTGCCCTTGGGGTAGATGCCAAAGGTCCCTCTCCCTAGAACAGAACCTTCACCTTTTGCAGGGAAGGAAGCCAAGTACTGCCAGAAAAGGCAAGGTTTAAAAATGTTTATTCCATTTGTGTGTCTTCTTTGGAGAAGTGTTTGTTCAGGTCTTCTATTGAAATGCTTTTTCTTGCAGAATGCAAGGTTTCTTGCTGCCTTTTCCTAGGTGTTTTTGTGACAGAAGGAGGAAGACCATCAGGGGTCTCAGAGCTGAAGTCTCAAGGCTAGAGGTGACTGGGAGGAGGTGAGAAGGGTAGGGGGAGAACTCCTAACCACCATCTTCCATTGGAAATTTCCACCCCAAACTCTGACTAAGAGACTCAGAGAGGGGATAGGCTCTGCATGAAGTCCCCAAAGCCCTTCTCCTCGCTGTGGCCATGGTGGTGCCCAGCCCCTGCCCTTTACTGGGAGGAGGGGAGTCCCACTGAGGACCTTTCTCCACACAGCCCTGGAGACCCTAGAGTCATCCCCACATGTGTTCCCCAGAGGGCAGGAAGGGACCTGGCTTTAAACCTATATTCCTGAACCCAGGATGGTGTCCTCTTGTGCTGACTGGACCTTCCATCCAACTGGTTCATACCAGCCCTCCCCCACACTGCCCTGCCATGACTTGGGGCTGCTGTTGCCATCCGAGTGGTGACCCAGTCCCTGACTTGGGTTTCACAATGGGATTCGGTCTCTCCTCACCCTCTATCTCTGACCCCCTGGCCTCTGTCTGTCTGCCTCTCTAGCTAGTAGGGTCCTGTCACTCCTGAGCTGAGGACACCCACAGGCACTTCTGGGCTGGGCTAGCTGAGGTGAGCCCAGGGGAGCCCAGGGCAGAAGCTGGCAGGCAAGGCAGGATGCGTGTGATAAGGTCTCACTGGGATAGCCATGTGGCAACTGAGTCACTCCTGAGGAATCCTCTAGCTTATAAATCGGTCTGGCTGGCAATGATGAGAAGAACAATGAGGGACCATTGTCCTTCCTGATAGGCTGTTACTAAACCATGAATAATCCCTTTGAGGAATTAGATTCTACAGACAGCTCCCAAGCCCCTTCCGTGCCAGACTCCAGGATTGCGAGGGCCCGAGGTGCCCGAGAGCGTGCTGGGTCTGTAAGTACACGTCCGCACCAGGACATTTAATGAGTCAGCACACCAACCTGCGAGGGCAGTACGCTTATCCTGATTTAGAGATGGATCAACAGGTTGGAGGGGTTTCCTTCCCAGGCCCACGGCTGAGTCACTTTCCGAGCCCAGGACTCTCTGCAGTGAGGCCTCTGCTCCTTCAGCCTGAGCATGGGGCCTCCCAGCCTGACGTAGGACGGGAGGGCCCAGGGGTCCCAAAAGGACCAAGTCCTGTGCTCTAACATAGTCCCATCAACCAAAGAATCCACTGAGACTCCAGTATAAGGCTGCGGGAAATACCACACAAAGGGAGAAGTGGTTGGAAATCCATTTGAGCAGGAATGGGTTTATTAAAATTTTTCATCTTTATGTCACTTAAAAACATCAAGTCAAGGCCAGAGGCAGGAAAGTCTTCCAAAAGGGGCCAAGCAAAAGTCTGTTCTTAGCTACAGGGTCATCCGGAATCCATCCGCCAATGAGGGTCAGGTCTCTGTCCCTGCAAGAGTTCTGAAGACCATTCCAGTGATCCCGTGGCCCACAGGACCACATCCCCACCTGCTTCTGCCATGCCCCCTCGGAGGGATCGAGGCTGGGCTTGCCTGGGTGGGCATCAGAGTCCTCAGGAGACCAGGATCAGATCCAGACTCCACCCACTGCCTTGGGCCTGAGGCCCAAATGGCAAGATTGTGCACATTCCCAAGCTGCCTGGAACCTAGAGAGTGGGGCAAAGGTCACCAGAGCCTTCCTCCCAGCTGGCCATGGACTCCTGGGTCTGCTGGGGACCGAGGCTGGGAAAATTGTACCTGCTCTCTCAGGCATGGCTGGAGCCAAGCCCTGTCTGCACCGACAAAGTTAACAGGGTACATTTTAGCACTCCTAAGGCAAACTAGGAGGGAGGTTGGTTCATTTTTGTTTTTTCCTTTTTTTTTTTTTCATAAACACCAAGCAACCGTCTTTCTTTCCCTTCCTGAAACAAGCCAGCCACCTCGTGAAACCTTTCAGTGGGGGGTGCTTTTCAGGGAAGAGACCAAGTCCGTCTGTGTGTCTGTGGGTCTCCAGGTCTGGAAAAGAGATTTCTAAACAGGCTGTCTGGGAAGATCCTTCCTCCAGGAGATCCTGCATGGACCCAGCAGCTGCTTGAATACACAAGCTTTCTCCATTAGACACCACCTGCAGACCTCACCTTTTCCCCAATACCAGAAGATGACCTAATCCCTAAGCCTGGCCCCAGGGCTGCTTCCTCCATAGACTGTCAACTCCAATGGCTTCCTTGAATCCTGGACATTTTACACACAAGTGAGAACCAAGGACAACTGCTTTAGGTTAAAACAGGCTTTGATCTCAACATGTAAAACCTCAATGAAGTGACTTGATTTCAGTGGCCATTTCAATATATATTTCAATGAAATGTCTGTGTATTAGATGTCATCTGTGCACCTGGGAGCTTGTTTCCTATGATGCCTCCCAGTAGGGGCACCCAAACTCACAAGCCAAATGCAAATCCACACAACAAAGATACCCCTTCCCCACCCCAAGACATCCCTCCTGACATTGGCACCCAGGGTTACAATGAAATGTGGGCACACCTCCAGCCTTCAGCTCCACTAGATTTGTCAAGGCATTTGTCCAACAATCCAAGATGGTGGAGGCCACTGAAACCCTGCTGAGGTCAGGGCAGCCTGAAGGGTTTGGAGGAAAGGAATCTGTGTGATCTGAGCACACACCCAGTTGGCGTGCAAACAAGGCACCCATCAGCAGAGCCACTGTTCACTCCTGTGCCAAGCCCAGTTCCCTTAATCTGCCAGCCAGAGTCTACCCAAGGAATGGAGCAGTAGGGCTATCACTTCCAAATGACACACAAATCCTTCCCCACCAACTGGGTGCCTCTGAGTAACTGGACCCAAAATATAGACATAGTCCCTTAGGTTGTCCCTTAGGTCCATGACAAACAGGGCAGGGCATGACGGGCCAACCTGGTCCTGATGGAGCTGGGTTTAGCCCTCCTGCCTGTGAGAGTAGGACCTGCACTGGACCCTGGTTCTTATGCTCAGAGTTTTCTGGTAGATGTAGCACTCAAGAGACATCACTGCCCTTTCCCACTGGAGCTTATCTAGGAAACCATGACCCAAGCCAGTCACCAAGAACCCCCTTGTCTTCCCTTCTGCTTGATTTTCCTATGGTTCCATCCACTTGTGGCTATTGACCCATATCCGCACTTAGAGCCCAGAGTCTTCTGAGTTCCAGCTGGTAAAGCAGCAGTTCTTCGGGACACCCCGAGTCTGCTTTACAGATGCCTCAAACTCACTATGTCCATGATGAACTGACTTTATTCTGTCCCATTACGTCCTCGCCCCAAACCTACCCTCGTTGTACATTCTCCATCTTGATAAAATTCACAAGGACACATATTTCTGCCTCTCCTCACCATCCCCCATTTCTACCATGACCATCACCACCACTTCCAGCTCTACCATCATCTCCATGGCCACCTCTAACAAATCCCCACCTCCATCGTGTGTGCGTACACACACATATGCTCACACACACCCCTCATGGCTCATGCAGTTCCAGCAGTTCTTTCTCCTCAATTTCTTGGAATCTGCCCCTTCAATGTATCCACCCAAATGCTGCTGAGCTGGGCCAAGTCCATGTTAGTCTTGTTATAACCATCTCTCTCTTTCTCCTCTCTTCCTCCTCCCATCTGCCTACACATAGTGGTGAAGGGAACCTTTCTAGTGTGCTCAGAGTCCTGCAATGGCTCCCCTATCAACCTGCTCTCAGACTCCCCAAAATGTGCCCCCCTCCAAAAAAAAAAGAAGAAAAGAAAAAAAAGAAAGTTTTGACCAAATATAGGAAGTGCTGGATTAGAGTTTTAAGTGCATTTCTTAGTTGTGAAATTTGTCAGCAGTGCCTTTGAGAAGACTAGCATGGAGACACTTCATGAGTAAGTAAGTCGGTGTGATTTTCTGGATTTCTTTAATCACATGAGTTTTGCTTCAGCAAAACTTCAGTTCCTCAAGGCAGGAGAAGCAAAACCAAGGCACCTGTTTTTGGCTCTGGCTCCCCCTTTTCACAAATCCCTCCCTACTATTCCGTCTGCACAAGGGTCCTTCCTCTGCTTCACAACCTCCAAGGTCATTGTAACACCACACCCCACACCCCTGCCGCACACACATACACTCCTCTCTTACTCGATGTCTAATATTATGATTGTTTTAATTTCTGATATTTCCCCCCCTGTTCTAGGAGCTCCCTATGAGTAGGGAATAATGGAGATCCTGTTAGCCAACACAGTGCCAGAAAAATGGTGGTGCCCAGGGTCTGCAGCAAACTGTGATATGTTCACTGGTCTGGGCAAGGAAAAGTTGAAGCCGACTAAATAGTGTCTTGTGTGACTTGCCTTCCCTCTGCATCTCACTCCCTCTCCATCTCCCACTCCTCAACCCACTGCCCCCTGGACTCTGCCTCAGCATCCCCACAGATACAGTTCTTCCTCATTTATCAATGACGCAAATCCCTAAATTCACCCTGGTGTGTTGCAGTTTTCAATGGACTCAACCTCTGAGCAGGAATCTATATACAACCACCCTTCTGTCTTTCCCAAAGTCTCTCACACACAGCCCCACCTGGTTCTCCTCCCAATGGCTGCTCTGTCCTGGTCTCCTTTCTGGGTCCAGCTTTCTCCACCCTTCCAGTCAGTGCTGGTGTGGTTCCTCCTCTCCTGCACTGGGCTCTTCCTCAGTGGGTTCCTTCTGCTGCTGCTCCCATGGCTTTGGCCATGCCACATCCCCTGCTAATTCCCTCCTGGTGTGCCTCCCTCAGTCCTCTCCTCTGAGCTTCCAGTCTGATTCCACCAACCGCTCACTTGACAAATCCACTTTGACATCTCCCTGTCCTCAGATTCTGGAGAGCCAAAATATTAACTCTTGATCTGCAGACTCAAACCTCATCTGCCTCCAGGATTTTTCCCCATTCACAGATGGCCCCACCATCCACGGCCATCTGCCCACTCCCTCACCCCTCCCCCAGCTTGGCCAACAGTTAGTCCCCATAAATATGTCTCTTTTTAAGGTCTTTAATTTTTTAAAAATTTTATTGTTGTAACATTTAACATGACATCCACCCTCTTAATAGTTTTTAAGTGCCCAGGGCAGTATTGTTAACTCAAGGCACAATGTTGTTCGGAAGACTTCCAGAACTTCTTTATCTTGTGTAACTGAGATTTTTTGCCTTTTGAGTCCATTCCTCAGGTCCCCCTCCCTCTAGCTTCCAGGAGCCACCATTCTACTCTCTGTTTCTATGAATGTGACCATTTCAAATACCTTGTATAATGGAATCATACAGTATTTGCCCTCCTATGACTGGACTGTTCTACTTAACATAATGTCCTCAAAGTTCATCCATGTTTCCCAGGCTTTCCTTCTTTCTTAAGGCTGAATAATACTCCATTGTGTGCAGAGACCACAACTTTTTTAATCCATTCATCCACTGCTGGACACTGAGGTTGTTTCCATAGCTTGGCTACTGTCAATAGTGTTGGAATAAACTTGGGGTGCTACTGTCTCTTTGAGATCCTGATATCAATCCTTTTGGGTGTATACCCAGAAGCAGGATGGTAGGATCATATGGTACTTCTATTTCTAACTTTGCATGGAACTTCCATACCGTTTTCTAGAATACATCATTTTGCATTCCGCCCCCCCCCCCCCGCCCCACTGCACAACAGTTTTCATTTCTTGACATCCTGGCCATCACTTTCTTTCTTTTGTTGTTGTTGTTGTTTGGTTTTTTTTTTTTTTTGATAATACTCATCCTGACAGGTATGAGGTGCCAGCTCACTGTGCTTTGGATTTGCATTTCTCTGATGATTTGTAACACTGGGCTTTTTTTTTTTTAGTTCCTCCTTTTCTCTTGGTCCCCACTGCTGCCACCCAATCTAGATGCCATCTTCTCTTGCTCAGGTTCTTGAAGGAGACTCCAAACAGGCCTCTCCTTACCCATCTGCACCTCCAACTATGCTCTGCACAAGCAGAAATGTCCTTCCAAATACAAACGTCCTTCCCTCACTGAAACCCTCCAGTGAATTTCCTCCATGAACTCTTGGGATAAAACAAATACCCTAGTGTCGACCCTCCACTCATCAGTGTGTTCCCATCTGCATCTCTAGCTTCCCACAAGTCAGCCATGCCAGCTTTTGTGGTTCGACTCTTCCCACCCACCCCCTTTTTTGTGTTACTTGGCCAAATTCCTCCATCTAACTCCGTCATTCCTTTGGAGGTCAGTTCAAATATCTCCTCATGATGGACACCTTCCTTTGACCCTTCCACATACACGTTCTTGTGATATCAGTGGTTCTTTATAAACTCATGACAGTGATTAAATCCAAAACTGCATTTAGACTCTTGGGTTTCCATTGCCAGAATGCAAACTGCCAAAGGGCAGGAAATGCATGCTTCTTGCTCTCACTGGGAGCCCAGGGCCTAGAAGGAGTCTGGAACACAAGGAGATTCAGCCATACTCCTTGAATTTTAATGTCTGGTGATCTTGGATAATTCAGAAAAAAACTTCTCTAACTATGTTAAAAGCAAAGGTTTCAAGAGGTGCATGTGTGACTCAGTCGGTTAAGCATCTAATGGTTTTGGCTCAGGTCATGGTCATGGGGTCCTAGGAACAAGCCCCGCATCAGGTTCCACATTCAACGTGGAGTTGGCTTGAGACTCTCTCTCCCTCTACCGCCCCCTCACTGTGTGCTCTCTCTCATTCTCAAATAAATAAATAAATACTCACAAATAAATAAATAAATAAAAGCAGAGGTTTTAGAGTCCAACATGGCTCCCCTCTCACTAGCTTTGGGACTTTGTGACTCAGTCTTCTCATTGATAAAAGAGGGATAACTGTGCATAGGGCCTGACATGGAGAATGAGCTCAGGGAAAGTCAGCAGACTTTGCTCTCAGCAGAAGAACAAAAATCTCTTTCTTGCCTTCCTGAAGTTTCAGTGCTCATAGACATCTCCCTCACATCACACAGGACCCTGAGATCACGACCTGAGCCTAAATGAAGAGTCAGACCCTGAACCCACTTACCCACCCAGGCGCTCCCTCAGAAAATACTATTGAAGGAGGGAATATCACTCACCTCCAGAGCAGGCCAGAAGTCCCACTACATCTCTGGTAATGGGGCTGAAAAGGGGCCTCTCCAGGTCTCTCCTGAGAACCCTTGTCCCTGCTCCATAATCCAGCCTAGCTGTGGGCACCTCAATTACCAGCAGGCTCCTGGCTGACCTGACTAGCCACCCACCCAAGGAAGGTCACAGCTACCACAATTCACCTTATCTGCTGACAGAGAAAGGCATCCCCTCCTCCCCACCCTTTCATGCCATTACTGAGAACTGAGATGATCCAGAGCCTTCCCAGAACTTGCTAGACAAATGGGAGTAAGCAAATATTTCTGTGGCTTGGTTCAGTTCCTGTGGCTCTGTGGCCCAGTTCAGGAGCTGGGTTCCTCACTCAGGAAAGGCTTCTCCTGCCTCCAAGGAGTACACAAGACTCCACCTATGAAACCACACTGGGTTGTCTAGACTCCACAGACTGCATGACCCCCAGCAGCTGGAAGGCAAGGTCGGCCCTTCACATAAGGCATTTTGTCTACATCAAAGGTGGCAGAGGGATTCCGTCTGAGGCCATGCCTTGAGGTTAGCTTGTCACCATCATGATTCCATCTTTTGCCTCCCATCATGTCCAGGATCCTCAGATTTAAACTAGTGCCTACAGCTTATTAGTGGCATGACAGGCATGTAGCAAGTGCTTGATAAACGTGCTCCAGACTGGCATTTCCAGTTTCCAAATGGAACTATCTCCAGCTGACCTCTCTCTCAAACTCCCCTTAGGTGTCCCCTGCCAGGAGTCCAGCTGTCCAGTCACCTTAGCTGGGATCCCTGACCTTTCTCCCAGCCTGTCTGCTGGAGATCTCTAGCATCTGTCTCCCCATTTCCCTCAAGCTCCCCTCACTTTTCCAGCTACATAACCTCCAACCAGGTCTGTACTTGTCTTGCCTCTAACTTGATGACTGTCTGCATTCTCAGCTCTACTCCAGTGGTCTCTTTCCACCCTAACCATCCAACCTCTGCCTCCAGACTCCCAGGATAGCCCAGGACACCATGTCTGGTCATGCAATGTTTGGATGGACATTATCTGGCTTCCACCTGTCCAGTAATCTTTCCCTGCCAGCTTTTCCCAAGTGCTTCGCCCTCTATTTCAGCTATACCAACCCATTATCTCAACCCAGACCATGCCGTGCAGTTCCAACCATGCCCTTCTCCATGCTGTATCCTTGCTACAGAGCCTTTTTTCCCCAGTTCTCCAGCAGGAAACACTCCTATTCATACTGTGAAACCCAATGCCAACTCACCATCTATGATTACCCCATTCCTTCATCTCTCCTTCCAGAATAGGTTGGACACATGTCCACTTTTGAATTTGTTACTCTGCATTGTCACATCTATCATTGTGATCATCTGCCCATTAGTCACTTTCTCATAAGTGTCCCAGAGGTTCCCAAACTCCAGTGTGCACAAATCACCAGGCAGCATCATAAAAAGGCAGGTTGCTTGCCTCCATGCCCAAGATTCTGATTTGGGGAACCAGGAATGTGCATCTTAACAAATATACCGGGGGGTCTTGTTGGAGGTGGTCTTTGGGGCCTACATTGAGAACCACTGTTCCTGTGGGTTCCCAGCTGGGGGTCTTGTCTTATTCAGGGCTGTGTGTCCCCACCTCCAGCTCAGCCTCATGTCATGTGGAATGGCATGAGAGCTGGAGTGGGGGCCCTTGGCTCATGTCATGGCTACCCCTTCCACAGCCAAGGAACAAAGGCAAGTCCCTCAGCCCCCTGAGGCTGGCCCCTAGCTCCATCTGAAAAAGGGAGACTTCCAAGCCTGGCTCACAAAACCTTGGGGAGAATCACAGAGTAAAAATCTGAGGCTTAGCTTTCGAACCTGATACACTATCAGTGAGCACTGCCAAACTCATGCTTCTTGTGATTTTCCAGGACTTCCAAGAGGTCTTCCAGCCCATTCATGGGATATCTATTTGCAAACAGTCCTGGGAGGAAAAATCCCTTCCCTTCTTTGGAATTAATAGAGTTTAAAACCAGTCCTGAGTTCCTCTAGTTCTCTTGCCAAGTATTAGGAGGGTGGATATTAATGCATAGAGATGAAGGCACCAACAATTCCTGAGAAAACAAAAGGTGGGAGGTGTTACCAGCACACTGTGTACCTCCCTGATGGGGATGGCCCCAGTGACAGGGAACAGCAATGGCCCTGGGCCTCTGAACACACTGGCCAGCAGAAATGCAGCTAGCCAAGGGCCAGGGTTAACCAGAATTCAGCACCCTTGTTTCTGTTTAACTCAACTCCAGTTGGATTTGGCCTTGCATTCACCTGTGGCCTCTGTCTCACCCACACACTCTGTCATTCATTCATTCATTCATTGACACACAAATATCTATTGAGTGCCTGCTACGTGCAGTTCCTATGCTAGCCCTGTGGATCCAGGGACAAGAGAAGATGCTACACATGAGAATTTGCAACACTTGGGGGTACTGACAAGCAAGCAGAATGAAGCAAGATGATAATTGATGGGATGAAAGCCAATGGAAAGTTCTGGAAGGACTTGAGAGAAAGAGTACCAAGCTGGAGCCCTGCCTTTGCCTATGAATTGGGATGCAAGAGGCCAGGGCCATGGGAAGCCCTCATTTCAGAGTCAAGGCCCATCTGGGTGCCTCATGTTGTCCCACTTCTCTTGGTGGAGCCCAAGGTGACTGCAAACTCATCCACCAGTCCCTGAGGCCAGGAATCTGCAACCAGGGGGACTGGCCAGGAGGACTTAGCAGAGAGGACAAAAGGAGCACAGAGGTGCCAATGTGTCAAGAATTAGAGAGGGGACCCTGCCATCCCTGACACAGAGACTTAAGGCAGCTACCCCAGCCCATAACTGATTTCCCAGACTAGTCCTTGTAGCACCTGACTGGCTCAGGGTACCTCTTCTTGGATTCCTGTGAGCCCTTTATAGTCTTATTTTAAGAAAGCATTTTACTTGAGCCAGATTTGTTCATTCATTTTTTTCAAGGGTATTTGTCAGGCATCTGCTAGGTACCAGGCATATATCTGTGTGCTTGGGATATAAAGACCCCGTTTTCACAGAGCATGCATTCTAGAAGGAGGAAACAGACAATAAGCAAGAAGCTTAACAAATAGGTCAATGATACAGTATGGAGAGAGTTATCGGGGCTAAAAGGCAGACAGTAGAATAGAGTGAGGACACTGGGGGCCTAGAGAGTGGGGGAGTAAGTTGCATTATTAAATAGGGTGGTCGGTGCATGAAGGGGATGAAAACAACACTATCTAAGGGAAGGTGCTTCTGGCAGAAGGCAAAGCCGCACGTGGCAGCACTTCTGGAATGTCTGACGCAGAGCAAAGAGACCAGAGGGCTGGACAAGAGTGAGCAAAGGGCAGAGCTGTGGGGGAAGGAGGCAGGAGAGGAAGGGGACTTGAGGTCTGCAGCAGCACCAGGGGTCATGAGGAGAAGAATGTCACCAGCTGACTTATGCTCTGAAGCAATCATTCTGGCCACATTTTGAGACTAGATGGGAGAGAAAGAGGAGACTAGCTGGGGGACTGTTGCCATATTCAGGTGGGTTACTCATGCCCAAAGGGAAGAGCAGAAGTAAGTGGGGAGCAGCAGTAATTCTGGATCTATCTATCCTGAGGAAAGACTAGCCGGGTTTCCCAATGTTGGACGTGGGACATCCAAGTGGGCTCCCTGAGCCTGACTTGCAACCTGGCCCAGGGCCTTGAAGACACTGCCTTAGAAACAACCCATTGCCCCACGAGGTATTAGGGACGATGACTCAGCCAAGGGATTGAGCATACTAGGCATATTTATGCACAGAAGCTAGAGTCAGAAAGAACAAAGGGTGTGGATGAGAACTCCAGGAAGTAGACTGTGGGCCCAGGAGCTTGTCTGGGGTTCAGCAAACTTTCCCACACATGGTCAGCAGCTGCAAGGCCAGTCCTCTGTGGCCGAAACTTCTCAGTGAAGGTGCAAGACCACACACATCAGTTTACTGTGACTTTTCCGGTGTCCTTGAAATAGCCAATGCTCACCTACCTATCCTCTATGAGCTTCCCAACGTTTCCCAGCCTCTGTGGTCCAGAGTCACATGATTAACTGGTCCAGTCACATGATTAACTCTAACCAATGATCCGTGAGCTCTAGGGAGGTCTTCCAGGACGAGCACTACAAGGCAGTGACCAGAGACAAAGGCAGGGAGGTTGGATCCCTGAGTCTCCAGGTGGCAAGAGCTACCACCAGCTCTCAACGGATCTCATATGAGCAAGACATAAACTTTTGTTTGTTACAGGGTTAATGTATTGTCACAGCATGGCATAGCCTTCTCTGATGACTACAGCTGGCCAAAGACGTTAAGACCCATTGAAGCAATAACAGGAATAAGTAATTGTCTCCTAATTCTCTACACCCTGAAAGAGCTTTTGTGCACTCTCATTCGATTCTCATCTACTCCATGACCCAGGTAGTTCTATGTGAACATTTTCAGACAGACACCTTCTAACCTTAGCTGAGAAGAACAATTACAGAGACATCGGTAGCTTTTCTTTGCAGAATACATAATAGAAAAGAAGAGTGCTTTATCACACTGTCAAAAACTATGGATGAATGGTGACAGGATGTTAGCTAGACTTATTGTGATGATCATGTCCCAAAACAAACAAATGTTGAATCATATGGTGATGGGTGTTAAGTCAGCTTACTGTGGTGGTAATTTTTGCAATATATACAATGTAGAATCATGCGATACCCCCTGAAACTAACATAATGTTATTTGTCAATTATACCTCAATTTAAAAAAAAAAGGCCAGAAATAAAAGAACATGTAGCATCCACTTCAAGTATAGGGTTTTTAAAATTTTTCTAAAATCATTGTATATTTTTTCCTGCTTTGTCGAAGATTATTTGACCATATCTGGGTCTCTACTCTGTTCCATTGGTCTATGTGTCTGTTTTGATGCCAGTACCATGCTGTCTTGGTGATCACAGCTTTGTAGTAAAGCTTGAAATCAGGTAATGAGATGCCACCAGTTTTATTTTTGTTTTTCAACATTTCCTTAGCAATTCGGGGTCTCTTCTGGTTCCATACAAA
>PISX010026692.1:0-24099 GCA_004024625.1 Mellivora capensis | reverse complement strand
AAAAAAAATCTATTTTCTAGCTAGTTAATTGAACACTTAGTACATGCCAGACTCTGTGACAAGTCCTTTATATATTTTATTTCTTTTCTTTTTTAAAAAATATTTTATTTATTTATATGGCAGAGATCACAAGTAGGCAGAGGAGACAGAGAGAAAAAGGGGAAAGCAGGCTTCCTGCTGAGCAGAGAGCCCGATGCGGGGCTTGACCCCAGGACCCTGAGAATATGTCCTGAGCTGAAGGCAGGGGCTTGACCACAGGACCCTGAGAACATGACCTGAGCCACCCAGGGGCCCCTACGTATTTTATTTCATCTTCATAATATCTCAAGAAATGTAGAATATTATCATTACTTTATAGATTCTGCAACTTGGATTTACAGAAGTAAGTCCACACAAAATAATAAAAATGAAATTTGAGCCCAGGCCCTTTGTTCCAAAGCCCAAGCTTTTAACCACTTTGGTATTTACTTATTATTTTCTCTCTTTGATGATTTCATCTATTAGGGTGGTGATTGGTTTTACATGTCAACTTGGCTAGGCTATAGCACCCAATTATTTAATTAAATAACAATAGTAATCTGGGTGTTGACGTACAGGTATTTTCTAGATGAGGTTAAGAGCTAGAATAGTCAACTTTAGGCAGAGCAGATTACTCTCTCTAATATGGGTGGTGCTCATCCAATCATTTGAAAGGTCTTAAGAGCAAAAATTGAGGTTTCTTGAAGAAGTAGATATTTGTCTTCAAGACTACACATCCCCTTTTGCCTGAATTGCCAGCTTGCAAGACTGCCCTACAGATTTTGGACTTGCAGCCCCCATAATTATGTGAACCAATTATTTTTTAAAAATTGCGCGCACACACACACACACACACACACACACACCACACACACACCATTCACTAATGGTTCTGTTTCTCTCTGGAGAACACGAACTGATACATATAGCAATTACTTTTATCTGTAGCTTCAGCCTTTAATTCTTTCTTGCTTCCATATCCTGGTATTTAACTGTCTATTGTACTTCTCCATATAAGTGACCAAAGGAAATTAGGTTAATTTCCAAACCGTGTTCTTCCCTCTACTCCCTTCCCAGTATGTTTGTTCTCCTATGGCTCAAAATTGATGAATGGCAACACCTATTCAACTGCCAAACCAGACCCTCTGCCTAGCCCTGAATCACTCATGTGTTGTTTCAACAAATATTTCCCATTTGTCTCTTTTTTATCTGTTGTCCGGCCTTCAGTCAATTTGCCAATAACTTTGCTTGGACCACCATCATTTTTGTCGTCATTATTGCCATGATACCCTCTTTCTTAGAATGGTTTCTGTTTTCCTGATTGAATCTGATCTAATATACTTTTCAAATCATTCTCAATTTGAGACAGTTGTTCCTTCTGGCTTATATTTCTCACGGTTTACATCTATTATAGTAATTATCACACTGGCTTATAATTGCACCATTAAGAGTTTCTTTTTTTCCCTAATATACTGTAAATTCATATTTTGTTCATCTTTGTATCTCTAGTGCCCAGCACTGTGCTTAGTGTCCAAAGGAACCACCAAAGAAAAATGACCAATGAAAATATACTATCTACTATTTAAGTAAGGAGTAAAGAACAGATTATACATTTCAGTGACTATCTGTGATAACCACAAATAACTTCCCTCAAAATACTTGTTTGCCTTTATTATTTAGAATTGCTAGGCAGGGACTGGCCAGACTGACACCATATTTCCCAGCTTCCTTTGCAGATAGATGTGGGAATGCAATGACTTTTCTCCAAGGTGCTGTGGTTTTTGAGATATAGGTAAGACTTCTCCATATTCCTTTTCTCCTTGTTGTGTACAGACCCCAGTTGTGACAAAACTATACATTGGAAGATCCTAGATTTCTGAATCACCACATGGAGGAAAGTAACTCCTGATCCCATTTAAAGTTTATGTGAGCAAAAAATCAAACACAGTTTTCTGCTAGAGCACTGAAATTTTGAGGGACTGCTTGTCAGAGCACCTATTTTTCCTAATTAATATAATATTCAACCTAAAATTTAAAAGTCATGCAACGATAATTTGTGATTCAATGACATTGAAGATATAAAATTATCCCCAAGTAACCAGCCTTCATAATGTCGATACCACCATCTCAGTCAACTTTACCAAAACTGAGTTTAGAAGGTTGAAAAGTCACTGATTTTGGTAATGGCATTTGGATATATTCCCATTCTTTCTCCACACCATGTAGCTGTATTAGTTTTAGAGAGCTAGTACAGAATTTAGTCACTTTCAGAAAACATAGTTGAAAATTCAAATTTTGTCATTATCAGAAGTGACCTTATTTCCAAGATGATAATTATCCTGATTAAAAATGTCATTTTTAAAACTCTATTTGAAAATTTATTTTGAGAGGTTTCATTTAAGTCTTTTCTTTGGTTTGAAGGATAGTCTTTTATTGAATTGTTACCAAAGGCTAAAAATAAATTTTATAAAATTGCAGTAAAAATAATGAACTATTCAGGGTAAGTAATTTATTGACAAGATTATTGAACTTAATTAGACTTTCACATATTTCTTATATCTATGAAATATCAAAGGCAGAAGACCAAAAAAAACTGCTATCAATATAGTTTATATGTATAAAACCTTATAAAAACCCTTGCAGACATATCACTCAATATCTCTAAGTTATCTTAATATATGATTCCAGTGAACATTCAAACCAAATAAAAAGATTTGGGGAAAAATATTACTGGGCCAAGGATGTTCTCCCTTTTGTGGCAAGAATTTGCACCATAATCCAATGAATACCTGGTGAATCATTCAATCTCATCTTTAAACAAATTTTAAAAGAATGCCAAGAAAAACAAGAAATCTTGTGTACATCTGTTTCTTTGAGTCAAATACCATTTTTTCCAAATGGAGATGGCATGATTTCTATGGCAAAGCTCAAGGTAATTTTTACTGGAGAGGCACCTAGAAATATTACATATGTTTTGGCTAAAACTACCCAGGATACATGTTCAGAAAAAGGTCCTGAGAATAGATTGCCAGAAATTTCTATAAATATCTTACTTTTCTCTTAATAACTTTGTAGTAGAAGCCAGAATGGCAATCTTGACGGACATAGGCAGCTAACTAATGTATTGATGGAGGATAGACCAGTGATCCTGTGCTTTACCTCTGTTCTATTGAATTTAGAAGATATAATGCATGTAAATCCCTTAAAACTGTTCTGGCAGAGTAAGCATTCAATACTGGAAGGGACCATATATCATAAAGTTTAAGTGCCCATGTTCTGGAGCCAGACTGCCTGGGTGTGAGTCCCAGTCCTACCACATCTCCCCATGTGACTCTGAGCAAGTACTTAACCTCTTTGTGCTTGAGGTTTCTTTTCTTTTTCATCTGTGAAGTCAGAATAATAATCAGACTACTTCATAGGCTGGTTGGGAGGATTAAAAGAGTAAATGCATGTTAAGTATTTAGAGCAGTACCTGTCCCATAAAGGGTCAATAAATTAGCTATTATTACTTGGTATGTACATAATGGTTAATAAATGTTAGTCTCTTCCTTCTATCACAAAGAGAAGTCACTTTATTAATTGTAAATGTGAATCCTTGTTTTCTTTTATACTTTTTAAAACATTCTTTTATACTTTTTTTTAATGTAATGTCATTTTCCCTTGATATTTCCCAGTGGTCTTGTTTCTTATCACAACTTAAATTATTGTTATTTTTCTATACATGAAAGATGTCCTAAACATTTAAAGGAAATAATTATATACAATCAAAAAAAATTCCTATCAGAATCTTAAAAAATTAATTAGACTTACATTTGAAATCAGACTACATTTTTAAAGCAGATTATTTCTCCTTAAGGATGATGATATAGAGAATTCATTTTGAGCCTTCAGGGTATAAACAAAGACACTATTCAAGTTTCATAAATTCTTTTAACATGCCAGATGTAAAATCAATTAGCTGTAGTAGAAATATGGCCTCATATTTTAAGGACTGCAACATTCTAATTGCTTGGTCTGCAGTTTTGGCTTTTTTTTTTTAAACAGTAATATAAGGGGATTTGGACTTAAACATTTTTCATTTTTAGAATGTTCCTGGTTGACTTTTAAAAGTACCCTAACATAAATGAACTGAGAATCTTCTTTGGAAATTTAAAAACAGAAAAACACTTCTATAATTCCAAAAGAACATCCCAGGAAGTCCCTTACCCCATAATAAATAAAGAACCATCAACAGGATTCATCTATGATCCTTAATATTTGTTATGTGTTCGAAATTGTAAATGTCTATTCTGGAGACACTCTAAAATTTATGATTTAAAAAGATTTCAACAGACTGAGATTGTTCAAGTAGATTAGCCCTTGCTTAAGAAAAGAGAAAATAATACTCTTAAAAATGTAATCACAGGCAGTAGTGATTAGACAGTAGCTTACTGAAGTGGCCAACTAATGATTTTAGATTGGAGAGGTCAGCTAGTTTGACTAGACTTAGTTCTACATACCTTGTCTATTTAAACCTCATTCACATTATCAGAAAAATAAAGCATGGACAAATTGCTTGACTTAAATGGGTAGCTCACAACTAACATCTATTAGCAAAGCCTGTTCTAATGGACAGGTATGTTTACATTAGCTTTTTATCAGCTCCGCGCCGCCACTTTCCAGATCAATTACTTGCTGATTTTTAGAGAAAATTCAAAGTACTTCTTACCAAAGACACTTTTAACCATGTCTCTAATCTAGATCAAAATGAGGATATTTATTTTTCTTGTTTAAATATGATATGGTTTGGCAATCACTTATCTGAAATATTTGAACCAAGTTATGATGGTAAATTTGGTGTTTTCTATATTTTAGACATAAAATGTAACCTATATATGGTATACTTTGTAATACCCACAGTAGAGTGTGATATCATAATTAAAAGCATTAATATATATTCAGCATATATATATATATTCACAGTAACTAGAATAAATAAATGACATAAAATAACTAAGTCACAAAGTAAGTTAACTAAAAATGTTAGTTTTATAGAAAATTAGAGATTTTGGAATTGTAAATGAGGTATTGTGGTTTAATAGTACAAAAATAATGAACTAAAAGTGATTCCTGATAATAAATTATGGTTGCTGAAATCACACATTTAATAAATCAATAAAAGAATAATGCAAGTGTAGTTTTTATTTTAGTGGCCATCTCACTGGTAATAGTTCCAAACTCTGGACAAAATGTTTTTTAAAAGAAACTTTACAAATGAACTGGAAATTAACTAGCAGTAAACAGAAACTGGAGGTAATATGACCCTTGAAGTGAGGGAACCAACTAGGTGAGATGTACAATTATACATTTTTTGCTCCCACAGGGACACTGGCAAGTTCCTATTTGTATTCAGAAAGAGTCTGAGGAATCAGAAGTAGAATTTGGGCTATCTAGACTGACTGGAAAATGGTTGTATAATGTCAGGAAATAGACAGACAAAAAGAGGAAAGGATTTGAAAAAAAAATCTCTCTTCAAATCCAAACCTGATACCTGAATGGTATATGCATGGAGTGAGACTCCAAACACCAGAAAAAACAACAGTTAGAAGCCTGAGAGCTGAAAAGAGACTTCAAAAATTGTCTGTGGCTGAGAGTTTGGATTTAAAGTTTCACTAAACTGGAGGACCATAATCAATTTGGCCTTAAATTAAACTCTAGAAGGAACATGAATAAGAAATAAAGGCCAAATCCCAAGATTGAGGACTTTGGCCTAAGAATAAGGGCACAATTGAAACAGACTGTCTCTAATAAAGCCTAAAGCAAGCCTTCACAATATTAATGGCATAACAGAACAAAATTTGCTATTTTTTATCCCCTACACTGTACCTTCTAACCCCATAACTTATTTATTCCATAACTAGAAGCCCATACCTCCCACTCCCCCTGACCATTTTGCCAATCCCCCCCCCAAACACATACTTCTCCCTGGCAACCACCACAATCACCAGTTTGTTCTCCATATTTATGCGTATGTTTCTACTTTTTCACTTGTTTTATCTTTTGTTTTGTTTTGTATTAGATTCTAGGTATAAGTGAAATCATAAGGTATTTGTCTTTCTTTGTCTGATTTATTCCAGTTAGTGTAATACCCTCTAGGTTTATCCATGTTGCTGCAAATGGCAAAAATCTTATTCTTTTTTAGGGCTGAGTAATTTTCTATTGTGTGTCATCCTCATCTTCTTTATCCATTCAACTAACAATGGACACTTGGGTTGCTTGCATATCTTTGCTATTATAAGTAATGATGTAATCAACATAGAGATACATATATCTTTTCGAATTAATGTTTTCACTTCCTTTTGGTATATGCTCAGTAGTAGAATTACTGGGTCATATGGTATTTCTATTTTAATCTCTTGAGAAATATCCATACTGTTTCCCACATTGACTATACCAATTTACATTCCCACCAACAGTGTACAAGAATTATTTTTTCTCCACATTCTTTCCAACACTTATTTCTTCTTGTCTTTTTGATTCTAGTGATCCTGACAGGTGAAAGTGATATCTCATTGTAGTCTTGATTAGCATTTCCCTGATGATTAGTGATGTTAAGCATGTTAATGTGTCTGTTGGCCATTTGTATGTCTTCTTTGGGGAAAAAATGATATTCAGGTCCTCTGATCATTTTTTTAATTGGATTATTTGTGTTTATTTGGTGTTGAGTTGTATAAGTTCTTTATATATTTCAAGGAACTAGAAAAAGTAGAACAAACTAAGCCCAAATTTGGACAAGGAACAAAAGAAAAAACAACCAGTCAGAACTAAATGAAAGAGACCAGAAAATAATGGTCTAAAACTAAGATATGTTTTATTTTTAGTAGTTTTAATATTTTATTTTTAATAATATACATTAACCCCTTATGGATATATCATTTGCAAATATCTTCCCTTCAGTAGGTTGCTTCTTCATTTTGTTGATGGTTTCCTTCACTATGCAAAAGCTTTTCATTTCGGTAGAGTCCCAATAATTTACTTTTGCTTTTGTTTCCCTTGCCTTAGGAGATATATCTAGAAAAATGTTGCTAAAGCCAATGTCCAAGAGATTAATGCACACACATGTTTTCTTCTAGGAGTTTTATAGTTTCAGACCTCATCTTTAGGTCTTTAACCCATTTTTTTTTTTAGATTTTATTTATTTATTCGAGAGATAGACAGTGAGAGAGAGCATGAGTGAGGAGAAGGTGAGAGGGAGAAGCAGACTGCCCGTGGAGTTGGGAGCTTGATGCGGGATTCGATCCGAGGACTCCGGGATCATGACCTGAGCTGAAGGCAGTTGCTTAACTGACTGAGCCACCCAGGCGCCCAGGTCTTTAACCCATTTTTAATTTATTTTTGTGTATGGTATGAGAAAGTAGTCCAGTTTCATTCTTCTGCATGTGACCGTCCATTTTTCCCAACATCATTTGTTGAAGAGACTGTCTTTTACTCATTGTATATTCTTGTCTCTTTTATCATAGATTATTTGACCATATAAACATGGGTTTATTTGGCCATTTTTCACAGGAAGACAACGTAATTCTCAGTTTCTGTAACATGTCTTCCACAATGTTTAATATACAACAACAACAACAAAACTACCAAACATAGGGAGAAACCACAAAAAGTCAACCCTTAGACCAGAGTGGAATGAGCTGATGGAAACAGAGCCAGAGATTTTTAAAGATGTTGAAATTAGAAGGCAACATAACCAGTATGTTAAAGTTAGAAGACAAAGTTTCATAATTATTTATATGAAAATATTAAAGAATTTACAGGAGAAGATGAATATAATGGTAAATTTCAGGACAAATATGGAAGGTATAAGAAAGAACCAAATGGAAATCCTAGGGCAAGGAAAATATATCTCAACTAATAAAATTATTCTATAGGCTTTATAGCAGATTAAATACACACACACAAAGAATCAATAACCTATTTTTACCAATCTGTAGACTATACAAAGGAAAGCACAAAGAGAATACAAGACTAAAAAGAAAAAATAGAGGGACGCCTGGGTGGCTCAGTTGGTTAAGCGGCTGCCTTCGGCTCAGGTCATGATCCCAGTATCCTGGGATCGAGTCCCACATCGGGCTCCTTGCTCAGCAGGGAGCCTGCTTTTCCCTCTGCCTCTGCCTGCCACTCTGTCTGCCTGTGCTCGCTCACTCTCTCTCCCTCTCTCTCTGACAAATAAATAAAATTTAAAAAAAAAAAAAAGAAAAAAAAAGAAAAAATAGAGACTTAATGATCTATGAGATTTTATCAGGAGACTTAACACTTGTGAAAATGGAGTCCAAACTAAGGCAATGTCACTTGGAATACACCATAAGGGAAAAACAAAAGTGCTTTTAACATACCAGACTTGTCAACAAAAGTCTTTTGTTTATTAAGTACTTACTGTGTATCACTAATTTTGACTTTGGAGGTATAGCAGTGAATAAGAATAACAAGATTTCTGATTTCATGAAACTTACATTCTAGTTATAGAAAACAAACACCGAACTAAAAAAAATTTTTTTGAACTAAAAATTTAAAGCACACGTTGGGTTAGCCCGGTAACGGGTATTATTAAGTAAGGCACATATTGAATGGAACACTGGGTGTCATATGCAAACAATGAATCACAGAACACTACATCAAAAACTAATGAGGTACTGCATGGTGACTAACATAACATAATAAAAAAAATAAATAAACACATGTCTTAGAGTAATCATTTCTCTAATGAAAATAAAATAAGTTGATATCATGGAGAATAGCCAGTTACTACTCTAAATAACATTATGAAAGTTCTCTCTAAGGGGATGACACTTCAGATCTGATAGTACAGAGCAAGCCCTGTGATGCTGGGGATAATTTAGAAAGAGAAAATAACTAATGTAAAAGGTCTTAAAGTAGAAAGAAGTTTCACATGTTTGAGGAACAGAAAGAGAACAAGTGTAGCTGGAGAGCAGTGAGTTAAAGGGACTGTCACATGAAGTGAGGATGCAAAGGCCAATCAGGTCAGGCCAGGGAAAGGAGCTTGCGATTGTTTTCTTTATGCAATGTGAAGACATTGAAGTGTTTTAAATAGCAGGGGTGGACACAAGTCATGCTATGCCATCATTTCTGCTTTTTTTTTTTTTTTATCATTTCTGCTTTTAAAGCAGAATGTTGGTGGGGGGGAATAAAAACAGGAAATTTGATGTTAATTACACAAGGTAAATAGGCTTAAATTTCTAATAGGGGATAAGGAAAAAGAGGACTTGAGAATGAGTTTAAGTTTGGAGGTTGAGCAATTGACAGATAGTAAACACGAGATAAAGAAAACCATGGAAGGAGTGTAGGTTTGACATAGAAATTAAGAGTTCTATTTTGGACATATTAAGATTAAGGTCCCTTCTAGGTATCCAGGTAGAGGTATCAAGTAGGTCGTCAGGTACATGAGAGTAAAGTTCAGGAAAATGTTTAGGATTTTATCTGTAAATCAGGGGGTCCATAGAATAAATATGCTCAATCCATGAATCTAGATAAGATCAAAAAGAAACTATGGTTAAGGAAGAGAAATAGCTAAGAATTCAGTCCTTGGGCACTATAAAATTTAAATGTGACTAAGAATTCATGGACAGTAAGGTAGAAACAAAACCAACAGAATATTGGTTTTGAGAAGCAGGGTTTTACAAAGGAGTTCTTTCATTCATTCATTTATCAAGTATTTACAGTATAACAGTCAGTGTTTTAGGCACTTGGTATACATCAGTGGATATTAAAATGGATAAAAATTTCTATTATTATGAAGATTATTTTCTATTGGGAAGACAGACAATAAAACAATAAGTATAATAAATTTAAAAATCATAGAAGGTTATTTTTATGAAAAAGATTTTTAATATATTTATTTAAAAGATTCTATTTATTTATTTGAGAAACAGAGAGCATGAGGAGGGGAACAACAAGGGAGATGTAGATTCCCCACAGAGCATGGAGCCAGATGCAGGGCTTGATTCCAGGATCCCCAAGGTCATGACCTGAGCCAGAGGCAGATGCTTAAACAACTGAACCACCCAGGCCAAATACCACCTTCACCCCCAAGAGATTTTTTTAAAGTAGAGCATGTTAACAAGGGTATAGAGCACTAGGGGTAGTGGAAGAAGTGGCTTGTAATTTAAAATACTATAGTCGGAGTAGGAAATTAGTAACTTTGTCAAAGACTATTGGGTCTTTAAAATTTAAAAGAAAAACTGAAGACAGAGCAATGATTTCTAGATCTGAGGTAATTGATAACTTTTGACAAGAGTGGCTTCAAATTATGGTGTTGATGGAGGAGTTGAGAAGAAATTTCAAAATGAGAAGATAGAGATAGTTACTGTAGGAAAATCTTCTCAAGATTAGCTTTCAAAAAGAACAAAAAATGGAAGAAATTATTGAAAAAGGATGTAAAGCCAAGACAACACTCTCTAAAGTTGGAAGTACTGAAAAAGAGGGGTGTCCTGATGGAAATGATCCAGGGTAGATAGAAAGAAATTGATGATGCAAAGCAACGGGGCGGTGGGGGGAGAAGAAGTGAAGGAGTTAGGACGCTGACAGCAGATGGTATCTCAAAACATGATGAAAGTAATTGCTTTTGATATGAGTTGACACAAGTCATTTGCCCAATTATTGTAAAAGGGTAAAAGGAGAATGTGGCCAATTTGAGTAGGTTAGTATGGTAGATATAGCATGGTTGGAGAAATCAGATGAGTTCCATTTGATTATTTTTGCTGATTCTATGGACCATGAATATAAATAAGCCTGTGGTTTAATTTCAAGAGAATTTCATGGTATGCTCATTAGGCATCAGTCATATGTCTTTTCTTCTGGGTTCAAACCCAGAAAGGATAGAAACAAGAAGCCAGATAGAAAAAGAAGTATCAAGTTTGTTCATCCAAGCAGTAGAAAACCAGTGAAATTTTACAGTAGGTATAGTTAGATATTTGGATCTAGAATTCAAAGAGAATCCCGAGATGAGAACTAAGTCTTCATAGTCAATAGTTACAGCTTTGGATTTGAATGAGATCATCCAGGAAGAAGATATAGTGAGAAAAAAGTAGAGAACTGAAAATTGAACCCTAAGGAAAATTCATATTTCAAGTGAAAAAGAAAAGGATGAACTTTCTAAAAAGTAACCAGAACATTTAGCAACTCAGAATTCAACATATTTAGTTATAGTATCAAATACCAAGGAAAAGTAACTGAGATAATGTAAGGATATGGAAATATGAATTTAAATTGACTAGATTTAAAGCTGGACTCCAATAGACTGAGCACTAAAAGGGAGGGAGAGAAAGTAACGATGCTGAGGTTGGTCTACTATTTCAAGAGTCTTGACTGTAACAGGGAAAGGAGGGGGGTGAGAATAATTAGATGGAGTGGACTTTTTGTTGTGTAGGTCTCATATATTTTTAGTAGAGACTTAATCCGTTTGATTCTATAAGAGCAATGAAAAGTAGCAAACAGAATTACAAACATAAGAAAGAATAATCAATAAAACAAGTACCTCCAGGATGAAGAGGAATGGTGGCCACAACAGGTGGCAGAATGAATCTCAGAAAAGTAAATGTGTATAACTTGGTATGTATTGGTAGAGGAAAGAGTGATCTCTTGCCTGAAATTCTTAGTTTTCTTGGTAAAATTGGAACCAAGTGAAAATAGAACAGATTAAAGAAAGGAAAATAAAATCAAATGGGATTCTGTTTCCTAAGTGGCCTACTCAACCTGGCCAAAACCCAGAGTAAGCAGAACAAAGAAATGAATATACAAATCTATGAAATGAGATACTAAACAGAAAGATACCTACAGAAATTAAGATTTCCAAGAAGACAATTCTTACTCCATAGCTGAAAATTACTTTCCCAACTCCAGTCCTCCATGAAGAGATCAATGCCTAAAAATCTCTGAGATGAACTCAGATTTGTTTTTTAAAAAAAGCAAATGCAAGCCATACAAGTCACATGGCTAACTAAGGGCAGGCAAAAACCAATGGCTCATGTGTATATGAGTTATGACTTGAATAAGGTCTTAAAAATGAGAAACAAAGGTGTTCTTTTCTTTTTCTGATCACTAAAACAAATCACACCAAATTAGTCACAGTTTCTGTTATTGTTGTAATAGATTAATGTAATACACAAGGTATATGAAATATAGTATTTTATAGAGACTTCAGTGGGATTCTTGATACACTGAGAATAGAGAACTTGATGACTAGATTTATCCAGGGGAATTGGTAACTGGCAGAAAGACTGCCAATTAATGGGCTGATACTGACCAGTAGGAAGATCTCTAAGTGGAATGTTGAAGAGTGCAGTTTTCAACCTTACCTATTTCAAACATCTTATCAAAGACTTGGATGCTATAACACATGGCAAGTTTATGACAGTAAGAGAAAGCTAACAAAAATGTATGTGAGTGTGTGTAATAGAAAAGAAAGAAGGAAGGAAGGAGGGAAAAAGAGGAAGAAGACACAGAGAAAAGGATAACTATCCGCTCACCTTCATACCCACCACCACCATTCTGATCATAGTTGTCATAATTATCAAAATTCTTGTCTGAAGCACAACACTACCAACCTATTTTCTTGCTACCCACTTTTATGGTTGCCAAATTTATAGAGATGTATAATCAAAAGACAAATAAAAAAAAGATTTTGGCATAAGAAGGATTAGTGACAGCATGAAAATATGTAAATATGGTGGCCGTTGAAACCTGACAAATGTGGGCTTAAATTTTGACTCTCTAGTTACTAACTATGTGACTCGGTCAATTTATTTAATCTTTTCGTGCCTCATTTTCTTTCTCTGAATAAAAGACATGTCTATCATAGATATACTGATTGAGGATTCAATGAGATTATGTAGATAAAATGCCTGGGTGATTTGTTCCTATTAAGTTGTTGCAATGAATACATAAAAAACTGTTGTAGGAACTGACAGTGATTAGCTTCAAAAGAGAAGGTGGAAAGGACAAGAGAATTGTCTTCAAAAAAGTAATTGTCTTAATACCTGAATACTTACTGTTTCAAGTATCATATATTTTAAAATTTGGTTTATATAAAAACAGTGGCCTACAGAACAATGGGTGATATATCATAGAATAAAGATTTGGACTTGGTATTAGAAGAATATTTTCTGACACATAGAATTGTAAGAAAATATATAAGCTGCCAGGGGATGTAATGAAATTCCAGTTATTGAAGATATTGTAGCAAAGGATGGAAAATACCAAAGCAGTCATTCAGGAGCTGCATGTGTAGGCTAGAAGACAAGATAAGATGGCTATAAATTTCCTTTTCACAATTGACATTTAAAAAAAATTCTACAATAACAATATAACTTTCTGCTCATTTGCAGTAATGTATAACAGAGATTGGACTATAAAATGCATCTTTATCTTAAAACAGCTGCAATATCACTATGTACCTAAAACAGAAGTTTTGCTCACAGGTATATCTTATATTTGAATTAAGGAATTTTGATGCATTTAATTGTTTTATCATCTACTCACTAGATGCACACATTCACACACACACACACACACACACACATGCAGTAAAAGCAATTATTTTAACCTATTTGACACATCCATCTCTCTGCAAAGACTATCATATTGCTCATAAAATCATAAACAGTTCTTTGGGCTTATTTTACTTTTGGAAAATCTTAAAATAAAGGATTATCCGTACCACCTATATTCTTTAAGCCTGAATTCACAAAGAATGTACAGACTCAAGAGTTCTATTTTTTAAAGCTTGTAAATGTGTATTTAGAAAAGAATAGAAATGAGGAAATTTCTACTTCTTTTTTTAAATTATTTTTTCTTTTAAATTACTGGTCTGAGAGGGGGAAAAAAATCACTTCTGTGCTTGGCATTTCTGCTTACTGATCCATAAAAGGAAGTTGCGTTGAATTTTTTTTCCAGACTAAAAAATAGCAAACCTATAGCTGTGTTTCTTCTTCTGTTTACCTCTTTTATGACAAGAATGAAGATAATGACCAAAATATATGCAATACTTAAATGTTGTCAGAAAAATCATCATATTTATATTCTTTACGGACTCCACTGTCCATAGTGATTTAATACTACATTAAAGTCAAACCTGGGAGGACATCATAAACAGCTCTTGTTTAAAGGGCATTGTGAAGGAGAGCCTTTAATCTGATTGATGAAATAAATGGAAAGTAATCTATCCTCTATTCAACAGCTTGTTGATGATATGAAAGAATTCCTACTCAAGCAAGCAAGGCTTTAAAGAGAAAGACCTCTTTCATCCTGTCAGCCTCTCATTTTTAGAAAAAAGTTAAGTTTTTCATCATGGTTCAGGGGAGTCCTTGTAAAACGTTCATTGAAAATTTAAGAGCAATTACAGTGTCAGACAGCTAGAAAAATTGCTTTTACTGAGTGAGAGTTCTCTGACAGATGCATTGTGGGAGAATTGATTCTTTCTAAGGGATAAGTGAATTGTCATTGTTAGGCTCTTCTCATGACATCTAGCTAGATGTCATCTGCTTTGTAACAGAAGATTTGAATCAGACAACTGTACTCAACACTAGACAGTGTCTAGATTAGTTCTGCAAAGAAATAAGGCTTTGCTCTGCATGGCATCCACTGAGCTTTTAAAGATTACAGATGAGCAAGGGTTTCAAAAAAAAAATAAAGTTAGAAAAATCAAAAACAAAGCTTTATAGCCACTTCAGAAAGCCTGGATGTTTAACCTGTAAGGAAGTCTGTCAAATCCTTGTGGAAACCATATAGAGAAAAGATCAATAGGATACCTACTGGCTCCATTAGCTTGATGTAAAAGGGGGAGAGGGAAGCTGCTCTTCCACAAGAGAAACTACATTATTCCAGGGATTATGCGGGATCAGTTCACTTTGCAGAGAAGAAGAAGAGAAAATGAATGAAGATTCTTGGTGGGCCAGGACTGGAAAGAAAGGGCTTGTCAGGTAATATAACTGGTGCTAAGAAAGCTGCTTATTGACTGGGAGGTGTCTCTAATTAGATGTTCATTTGCATAGGGGAACGTGCCAGTTCTAATCTGGAGTGAGGCTGGAGGAGATGTGCAGAAAAATGGCTGTCACTCAATGTGCTGCAAGCTAAGTTGAACATCATTCGTGAATTTTGTTCTCGCTCGTTATTTACCCTGACTTTCAGAGTGAGGGAATATACTTGCTGTGGAAAATATGCATTCTAATGAATAAAATAACTCTCCACATGTCATAAATGTTTACAACCTCATGCACGTTAACCCTTGAATTCGGAGCGAAATATTTGGCTATGTACACATGGATGAAAATATTTAGTACAACTTGATGGTTTAAAAAGAAAAGGAGAAAAAAGTTTCAATGTTTGTAGAAAGATTATGTCCACAGTGAATTTCTTTTTATTGGGTATTTTATTATTTCTGATGTATGTTTTATTATAACATTTATATTTAAATGAGTTTATTGTTAACAAACCTTGTTCACAAAATTAGCTTTTGGATATTTTCAATTAAACTCAGTTGAACATAATACTATCAGGTAGGTAAACCATGGGTCATTTCCATTTGGAGGACATGGCTGGCACTGGCCAAAATATATCTTTCTATTCAGAGAATGGTTTGGAAATCTTCAACTTTTATATAATTGTGTCTCTCTTTCCCAGTAACTTGTGAACTTTAAGTCCAATAGCTTTAAAATAGTATTTTTAGAAATTTATCTCAACTTTAAGCAGAATTGCAAGAGATTGACTTATTTAACTTTCTCCTTTCTTTGATTTATTTCATTTATCTTAAGTTTTTTATGGATTAAAACATTCATAAGAATCTGTGGAAACACAAAAGTGCCAGCACATCCTTTGCAAGAAAAGCTTTTGTCTTCCTAAAACAGTGGCCTGTGTCTGTATTCCTGTTCTGAGCATTCTTGCCATTTATGTTTCCCTGGAGCCCTTTATCAATGTTTATTTGAGTCCTCAAATGAATTGATAATGATTCAAAAGGGCACACTTGAATTCCGCCAGTAGAATGAAGTTAAAATTAACACACAAATCTGACGGCGTTCATTTCTGGTGTTTTCCTTTTAATATCCCCACACATTTGTTTTACTCAGGTTGGCAAAGCGCACTTAAGTAGTTTACTAACAACTGAATTATTTCATGTGTCTCCACCCTAAGCAGTAATACATTATTCAGTGAATTGCACACATGGAGAGGAGTATGTTATCCAGTCAATGGTGTTACAATTCAAAGTGTTTGGCATGATCAATATCACAATATATACTAGGTTTACTTACTTGATTGCATAGAATTTTATAAGTATAAATCTGACAGTGAGATAATGTGGTTAAACTAAATGCCACAAACAGAAATGTTGCATCTATCAGATATTTAAAAACGAATAGGCAACAGAAATTATGTTTTTCCAGATTTTATAGAGTGCATTCCTAAAGGATACTTTTGTAATGAGATCATTTACAGTTAGCAAATGGCAGAAATAAACTAAATAGAATATTTTACAATACATTACAAAAGATAAGCCAATTCAAAAGTGTATAAATAGAAACATGAAATACTTTTACACAAAATTTGTTTTTAACTTGTTGGAAAACATTACAAGATATTCTCAGTCCCAAAGTAAAGGCACTTGTAAAGGGGTAGAACGATATTAGGTCATGTGATCTAAGTGCTCGTTAACTCAACAATGTAAAATATGGAACAGACACAATCAAGAGGCATTTATTCATCAGCAATTGAGCAATCTAAGACCACTCATGAGAAGACAGATGAGTAAACTTTTGAAATATATTTTTATCAGTGATCTTAATAATCCATATAAGATATGCTATGATCATACATTCTGTTAAATGTTTTTTTTCCAGTGGGAAATATATTTCACTTCCATTTTCCCTATTGGTTCATTTTACCCAAAATTATTTCTGACTAAAATTGACAGCAGTTAAAGAATATTATTTCTCATCCTTTCAGATGCATTTCAGTATACTTAAGTGGATAGAAGTCTTGAGTTTTAAACATTTTATGAGGAGAAATGTAACAGAAGATAATTATTTTAATAGTCACTTTCAAATTTTCAGAGAATTGTAAAAATTGCTTATGTTAATCTGTCACCCTTAACATATAGAAAGAATCAGGGCACCTGGGTGGCTCACTTGGTTAAGTGTCCAACTCTCAATTTCCACTCAGATCATTACCTCAGGGTCATGGACTCCAGTGCCATGACAGGTTTTGCGCTCAGCAGGGAGTCTGCTTGAGGATTCTCTCTCCCTCTGTTCCTCTCCCCCTTCACACTCTCTCTAAGAAAGTAAATAAAGAAATAAAATCTTTAAAAAAAAAAAGATGTATAGAAAGAATCAATAAGTATCTGTTGATGAGTCACTCCCTTGTAAGTCCAGGGTCCTTTATTACAATAGCCACCATTGAGACTAGATGTGTTTCACCTTGCCATTGTTATTAGCAAGCTGTTGTACTATATTGGGGAAAATCCTCTGCAATTTCTGAGAGGAAGTTCAGAAAAAAATATTTCTAATGTTTATTGTGAGATTTTTATGATGACTCCATGTTTATTAAAAAAAAACACACAAAATAAATGCTGTGTAATATTTATGGTGGAATGAATGGCTTTACTCAGCAATCAGCCACCCCAGTTGAATATAAAAAAAACTTGTCTGTATCTGTTTGTGTAACTTTCCATCTGTGGCAAAGTTCTAGTGTCATATCATGAAAGTCAGTAGAGTAGGCTTTTTTCTCCCCCAATATGAGTACAAGAATTACTTTAATCTTTTTTCTTCTATGAGAAAAGATAAATGTTATCTGCTGTATATACCTGATGAAACACTTATCTATTTTGATAATTAATGAATCCATTTTAAGCACATGTTATACTATCCATCTTTTGTGGTTCAAAAATGGATGACAGTATGATTATGTCTTTGTGAGATAAGTAAATGTGTGTATTCTTAGATCATCTGGCTTTTAAAATACCAGCAATGTAAAACTGTGGTAAATTAGTTGTTTTTCTTAATCTGGACTTCAAATTTGGAACTTCTGTCTATCTTATTGAATGAAGATATATTCCATCATAGTTGATAATTTAAAAAAATGAACTACACTGAAGTCAACTATACTAGTGATTTATTCTTATTTTATATGTTTATCTGTTTTTCTAAAATGTGTAACATAAAATATTTCTCTGGGCAGAGTTGATGTAGATATGAGCAAAAGATGTAGTCAACACTATTTATTCATCTGGGAAGAAAGTGTTAAGAATGGAAGCCACATGGAGCCCTTCAGAGCGCCACTCCTGCCAGTGGTTCTGATGAGCAGGAACTTAGAACAGTCAGCATTCGTTAACAATGCAGCCTTCACTCTAAGTGTAGCTATACTGTGGAGTTAGCCAGCACAGTTGTGACCTCAGTTTGAAGATGCCGGATGAAACTAATGTTTTTAAGAGTTAGAAAATTTTTATTCTTAAACTTAGAAAATCAAAGATAAACTTAAGATATTATTTTATATTCCTATAAAGGATGTCTAATACCTTATCTTGTATCTTAAACATATTTAAGATAATAAAGACCCAGAAAGATTTTTTCTAGGATACTCTTTCTCCTCATCCCATCATTTAAGTCTTACCTAAAATTTTGAAAGTTCTTCCCTAAATTCATAGAAACACATTGCCCCTGGTCACGTTACCCTGTACATGAAGTTAAAAAATATTAACCACTGGATAGCTTTATAATAATATTCTAAAATACAGTAAAAGCAGATGGTGTAAGAAGTATGTCAGACCAAAAATTGTACCAAGAAGTGTCATAAAAGTTTGAAAAAATTGGAATTAATCAATTAAATCAAACTTTTAAAAGCACTTTTTTCTTTTTCTTTTTTATATTTCTCAGTGTGTAACAAACTATAGAAATGATCCCTGAAACTATAGTGTGTAATCTGGAAATTTCAAGTAACAAAGCCACATAGTCACGTAGGATGTGATACACATGTCCACATCGCCTGACAGAACAGCATTCACATAAATCAGTTGAAAGCAAAGACAAAAGGCAAAACATGCCCAGGCTGTCAATTTGTGTTTAATATATTATAGAAGTTGCAATGTCTTTTCATTGAAATATATTTTATGTGGGGAGAGGACAGAGGAGGACGTGATATAGTCCAAGACCAAGTAAATGTCTCTTTCAAGCTACTTATGTTGAGCTCACTCACTCATATTTTTTTTGTTTTGTTTTTGTTTTTTTAAATTTTAACTAACATGATGGATTCTTTTCCTTTGAATCAGTTAGTTATTTTACAACATTTAGGCAGTAGAGTGGGAAATGATGAGAGCAAAAGCTGTTTAAATGTTGAGCGTTCTCTACTAGAGCCTTTTTGTTATCATCTTCTGTTGTAATGGCATGCTACCATTGGGATTTGCTTTCCCAAAGTGATTAAAGAAATAGAGAGATAGACAGAGGGAACTGGTTACAATGGTGATAACAGGCTATCTCTATGGGTTATATTTAAAGCTGTGATGACACTAAATTCTTCTCTTAAAAACACATTGTTCTTGGTGATGTGTCTTACAGACATGAATAATGACAAATTGTGTGGCATATCAGGAATTCCTTATATAATTGTGAATCACTTTATTCATTGAAAATTATTCTTTAATTAAAAAGAGCTTGGTATAGCTTTAAATTATGTGTGCTATCATATTGAAGTATGTCAAATATTTTTAACTGCTGATCAACAAGACCTTAGGTTATGCAGCATTTCCAAAGTCATTTGACTTAGAGGCTTTATTCAAAGAATGTCTATCTAGTTGGACAACATTTCAGAGAAATACATGTTGGAAAATGCTTTCCTATTACAGCAGTAGATGACAAGGTCTATACCTTGCAAGATACATATTATACACACATAAGGCAACTTGGGAGGGAGGACAAAGCATTTGATCACAGTGCAGATAGTCCTAAACTTCAGAGAGTGTTCAAACCAAAAGAGTTTTCCAAGGTCTTGACATTGTTATGGAAACCATTCTAGAAGTTAGTTCTGAAAGAACTGGCTGGCATATTTTAAATTCTATATTTTATGACTATCAAGAATTCATAGAAATGAAAACGAAAGAATTCATAGAAAAAAATTTTTTCCTTCTTCCAGTTCTTTTCATCAGGCACTTAGCACTATATACTTTAAAATAGTCTCTTTGCTTCCAATTACATCCTCATCGAAGACTGTTTTACCTTGCATCATATTAAACTTCTTAAGATACCACATACTTTAAGCTAAAATATAATCAAGGACTAAAACAAGTAGTGAAGATTATAAGATCTCTAAGGAAAATAGAAATCACTGTGCCCCAGAATGCTTAGCAAAAGTCCTTAGGAAGAGTGTGAGTAAAGGTACTACACAAATCCTACAGCGAAGGATATCATGATCAGGAACGTGCATGAGGAAGTTCTCTAAAGACTGTCAGTAAAAAAACTAAAATGATATGACAATGTGACCACAGTGTGGTTTTGGTGTTAATTGTCAATATTTGATCACTAAAATGATCTTGAAAATCTGAGCTAAAGATGGGTGAGAAGAATGTCTCTATACTTCCTGTTCCCTGATCATCCTTTGTATTCTCCTTTATCAAAAAATGCAATAGGTTCCTGTTACTCTGGTCCTTGGATTGTGTCAAGAACAAGACATCCAGTGGAAAGGATTCTTGTCCAAGTCTGCAAATGCCTATGCGTGAACTTGAACTCTGTTTCTATAGCCCTGCATATGTCTGCCCCCAGAATTATGCCGAGCTATGACAATATATACCTGACCCAATTTATAAGGAGAGATTTATGGAGTGTCTTTCTTCTTAGGAGCAGAACACAATCTAGACTGAGCCCTACCACAAAGAACTTTTCCTTATCTATTTACTGTGTCACACTTTCAAATGCTACTCACCATCCACTCCATTCACCCAATAGTCACTTGAGTCACTTGAGATTTTGTTGATAAACTGTCCACCCTTAATTTATATATTGTTTTATATATTGCTTTATAAAGTATTGGCAATTAAACTATGCTTAAATGAACCATATAAATTAAAGTGGTAGTCTCCTATTTCATTAATTTAATTAATTAAAACCTGAGTAATCTTGGTCTTCAATCCCTAAATTTCCTCATTCCTCTTTTGATATGCATTTCATTTCCTACACACACACACACACACACACACACACACAACTTGCTGGCTAGCCTCAGCCTTCAGAAATTATCAGGTTTCCAGAAAGAGTCTGACATAAAAACAATCTACTAAGAATCTTGATGGTTGATGTGGTCCTACTATATCCAATAGTTACAAATACAGTTCCAAAATGGTCACAAAATGGGGGCTATATTTAGTGAACTCTGAGCATAATGTGGAACTCTGTGCTAGGTGGTAACATCCCCAATTCATGTGCAACCGCTTCACATTACACAATAGAGTTTTAAGAATGGAGAAAAGCGATCAGTTGGGATGGTAAGCTACAGAGATGAGAAAGTGGTGGCAGCTGTGACCACAATGAAAGTGATTTGCAATAGGGTTGATGGCAATAATAGCAACAAGTGTTTCTTATTCCAACCAGTGCCAGGCAGCAAATTGCAGACACTCAGACAATGGAAAGTGTTAAAAAGATAAAAGATAAGGCAGCTTGGCACTTGAGTAGATAACTGGATGCTAGGGAGAAACAGCCAATTGCAACCTGATACATATCCCCTAAAAGGTTTCACTGTGTTCATCTGTGGGCATGCCAATCACTGGAATTCAGAAGCCTTGAAGATACACAACAGTACAGTGAAAGACAAAGTGGTACTTAGTAATGGGAACTTGGGTTTGGGAATGAGATTCGGTTATTTTACTAGCTTTGTCGCTTTAGCCACCCTTTAGCCTCAGTTTCCAAATCTGTAAATTATGATCAATTTGTATGCTTCCTAGGTTTATTATAAATATGAAATGAAACCACATATGTATAATACAAAGCGGAAAGCAAATAATAAATACTTAAAAGCTGTATTGTGTCATTTAGCTCTGGGATCCCTGTCATTTATTAAAATTAAAATTAAAATTATCCTTATTTTAACTTATTTATTTGGAAACTCCAACAATAAATTAGTTAACAATTGTGTTAATTAGAAGTTATGTTGAACATGTACAATGTAAATTATTATTTAAACAATTACTGCAGAAATTTATTTATCTATTCAGTATCTGGTGGTAGGTGTTCAACGTGAGTAATTTAGAAGTAATTGAAAGTTATTTTCTAATATTTATATTACATTTTGGTCATTTGGTATGAAAACCCCTGTAAAGGTGAACTTTTCCATATTCACTTGGAAAAAAGTCAACATAATGAATTAGATGTCTGTTTTGGACAAATAATGCTATAAATAGCTACAGAGTGCTGCCATTGTGGGGGTTTTTTTGGTCTGGTTTCAGGATTTTTTTTCTTTGTCTCTAACCTTTTCTTCTCACCTATCATCACATACGACTGAGTCTATGTCTCCAAAATGCAACTCAATAAGACTCCGAAGCAGACCCACAAGCATCCTCCTGACACAAACATGCTCATTCACAGTAAGTGCCATCCATCAATTACCGAAAATCATAACCACCAAACTGGTCTAGATTTTTGGTAAAATACAAGTTCACAGGATTTGATGAACAGAAATGTGAAGACATTTTTAGGAAGTTATACAAGTTTTCATGTAGACAATTAGGATATTTATTTGACTTCTCACAAGACATTTTTTTCCCTTATCTGTGGGTTCTTAACTGTGTTCCAGAGAAGCAGGTATGTCAGATGAATCACCTTCAGACAAGTGAACTATAATGATCTATTTGCTTTGGTGTAATAAAAATAATTTGCCTGTCTAAAAAACATAATGTTTTTTGTTTATTAAAGCAAAAACTTTTTCCTCTTATATTTGTAGAAAAAGCTAAATGGTTCTGCTCACGTTTTCTTGCATCAGCTTGTAGATGTTTTTCCAGGTGATTTTGGGGGGAAAAGCAATTGCCAAAAAATGTACAGCATGTAATCACCCAGACGGTTTGGACATTTATGTGATTCTTCATAGTAGGTCAGCTGACTGTGTCAAATTGAATAGAACAAAAGATAAATCTTCAAAATTGTCTAAAGGGCACAGATATTATTATATGAATACATATATGTGTACATATGTATACATATACATAATATTCTGCTGAGCTTTAGAGTTTCCATCTGCTGCTTAGAAGATCCCTTGACCTTAGGATTTGGCAGCCCCAATGAATACGTCTGTACACATCCATATTGTGTCACAGAAACTGAACCTAGGTAGACCAGGTTAGTGTCTTCGATATTCTCAGGCACATTCCTAGCATCCTGAGTAATGTAGTGCAGATCTGTTGTTTCTAGAACACCAATTTGGTCATGCCATTCTCTTTCTTAAAATCTTATAAAGATGGGACGTGGTAGAGGAGTCCCTTCATTATCGGCCGCCGACTATCATCTAGATCCATTTCTCGCTGCAGCTGCCTTCCACACCCGCCTTACACAAGCCACACAAATGCCTTACTCTTCAGTTACATCAAAGGGCCTAGAGTCCCTGAACACCGACCATTATGTCTCGGGGCTTTCAAACATATAGTTTCTTATTCCTAGATATCCTCTTGTTCTTCAACCTCTTTCCTTCCTCACCTTGTTATGCTCCATTCCTGTGCCCCTGCCCCTTCTACCTACAAGTGACTATTCTTTATGCGTCTTTTGAGTCTTATCTGGAATGTCATCTCATCTAAAAAGGTTTTCTAATTCATTCCCAATTGCTAAGTGGTTTCAGTGATTCTCTTATGTTCTGTAATTTCTTATGCTTCAATTCATCATAACACCTAGAACAATACAATACAGCCCCACTACTCTCTATTGATTTTTTTCTTTATTAAACTGTGAGTGACCTGCAGCCAAGGACCACACTTCAGTTTTTATGTCCCTAACACAGTATATGCAATGTAGTGAGTGTTTAGTAAATGTCTGTTGATTGAGGGAGTTAATCAAGAGATTTTTGTTAAAT
>PISX010026691.1:0-24114 GCA_004024625.1 Mellivora capensis | reverse complement strand
AAATTAAAACCACATTGAGATACCACCTCACACCAGTTAGAATGGCCAAAATTAGCAAGACAGGAAACTATGTGTGTTGGAGAGGATGTGGAGAAAGGGGAACCCTCTTACACTGTTGGTGGGAATGCAAGTTGGTGCAGCCACTCTGGAGAACAGTGTGGAGATTCCTCAAGAAATTAAAAATAGAGCTTCCCTATGACCCTGCAATTGCACTATTGGGTATTTACCCCAAAGATACAGATGTGGTGAAAAGAAGGCCCATCTGTACCCCAATGTTTATAGCAGCAATGGCCACGGTTGCCAAACTGTGGAAAGAACCAAGATGCCCTTCCACGGACGAATGGATAAGGAAGATGTGGTCCATATACACTATGGAGTATTATGCCTCCATCAGAAAGGATAAATACCCAACTTTTGTAGCAACATGGACGGGACTGGAAGAGATTATGCTGAGTGAAGTAAGTCAAGCAGAGAGAGTCAATTATATGGTTTCACTTATTTGTGGAGCATAACAAATAACACGGAGGACATGGGGAGATGGAGAGGAGAAGGCAGTTGAGGGAAATTGGGGGGGAGATGAACCATGAGAGACTATGGACTCTGAAAAACAACCTGAGGGTTTTGAAGGGGCGGGGGGGTGGGAGGTTGGGGGAGCCAGGTGGTTGGTATTATGGAGGGCACGCATTGCATGGAGCACTGGGTGTGGTGTAAAACTATGAATTCTGTTACGCTGAAAAGAAATGAAAAAAAATAATAAAAAATAAAAAGATCTATAAAGAACTTATCAAACTCAACTCCCAAAGAACAAATAATCCAATTAAGAAATGAGCAGAAGATATGAACAGACATTTCTCCAAAGAAGACATACAAATGGCAAATGGACATATGAAAAAATTCTCAACATCACTTGGCATCAGGGAAATACAAATCAAAACCACAATGAAACACCACCTCAAATGTCAACAAGGGTGTGGAGAAAGGGGAACCCTCTTACACTGTTGATGGGAATGTAAGCTAATACAGCTATTCTGGAAAGCAGTATGGGGAGTCCTCAAAAAGTTCAAAATAAAGCTACCCTATGACCCAGAAATTGCACTACTATGTTTTTACCCAAAGTATACAAATGTAGTGATGTGATCTGAAGGGGCACCTACACCCCAGTTTTTATATAGCAGCAATGTCCACAATAGCCAAACTATGGAAAGAGGCCAGATGTCCATCAACAGATGAATGGATAAAGATGTGGGGTATATGTATATATATATATGTATATATACATATATGTATATATATATGTAAATAAAATGGAACATTAGTCAGCCATCAAAAAATGAACCCTTGCCATTTGCAATGACATGGGTGGAACTAGAGAATATAATGAAAAGCAAAAAAGTCAGTCAGAGAAAAACAATTATAATTTCACTCATATGCGGAACTGAAGAAACAAAAGAGGAGATCATAGGGGAAGTGAGGGAAAAATAAAATAAAATGAAATAAGAGAGGGAGATAAACCAGAAAAGACTCACTAATTATAAGAAAAAAAGTAAGGGTTGCTGGAGGGGCAGGGATGGGGAAATGGGGTAACAGGATGATAGGCAGTAAGGAGGGCATGTGATGAAGTGAGTACAGGGTGTTATATCCAACTGACGAATAAATGAACTCTACCTCTGAAATTAATTATACACTATATGTTAAGAAATTGAATTTAAATAAAATAAAACTTAAAAAAGTAATTTAGCAGATACAGTTTATTCGTTTTTCAATTTCAATTTTTATTTTGTCAAGTCAAGAATTCAAAAATCTACAACATTGACCAATACTTTTGTTTAAAAACTGATATTGTTGCAGTCCTAAAAAATGTAACGGATTCCATTGAGAAGTGGGCTTAGTTAAATTTTTTTAAAAAATACAAAATGACAGATAAAAGGAGAAAGAGACTGAAAGACAGCAAGAGAGAGAACTAGAGTCATTTTTCAATATTGCAAATATACAAATATGGAAGAAATATTTACGAAAAATAGAATGTTAAAGGTTTTCAGGAGGACAAAAATAGTTGGCCAAAAAAGTTTTAGTATTACAAACTTAGGTTTTAACAAAACATTTTATTTTATTTTATTTTTTAAAGATTATATATTTATTTTAGAGGGATAGTATGGATGGGAAGGGCAGAGGGAGAGGGAGAGAGAATCTCAAGTCAGCTTCACACTGAGTCCGGAGCCCAACACAGGGCTTGATCCCAGGGCTATGAGATCACTACCTGAGCCAAAACCAAGAGTCAAATGCTTAACCGACTATACCATCCAGAAGCCCCTGATGAAACTTTTTGAAAATATATTTTTCTAGGGTGCCTGGGTGGCTCTGTCAATTGAGCATCGAACTTTTGATTTCAGCTCAGGTCATAACCTTAGGATTATGGGACCAAGCACCATGTGGGGTTCAGTGGAGATTCTCAGTGGAGAATCTCAGTGAAATTCTCTCTCTCCATTTCCCTCTGTCTTTCCCCTCTGAGCTTGCACATGCTCTCTCTTTCTATAAAATAAATAAAAAATTACACACACACACACACACACACGGAGCATAACCAAGCATGAGCACATTTTTCTCGTAGCATCCAGAAGAGAGCACTCTCATGAACAATGTCTTCAAGATCTCTAACATTTGAATATATCTACTGCTTTTATACCTAGGCACTTCAAAAAAAATGCTGTAGAAATAGAGATTTGTTGGGTCGGTGGAGGCATGGGTGAAGGAAATTAGGAGTTCACTTATCTTGATGAGCACTGAGTAATGCACAGAATTGTTGAATTGCTATAGTGTATACCTGAAATTAATATAACACTGTATGTTAACTGTGCTGGAACTAATTTTTAAAAAGTGAAAAAAAAAAGTAATAGATTTCCAGTAAGCAGTGTTACTTTTAGGAAACAACACACACCTGGGTCATCCTTAATAGGTATCTAATACGAGAGCTGAAATGATTATATACAACAGTTCCCAAAGGTTGTCTCCCAAAACGTTGATATTGACTTATAATTAGTTGTCTTTCAATTCTGTATCTTAAGAAATAGGGATGAAGCTATTATTTTTAACACACCTAATTTCTCCTGCTACATAAAAGTGATGTTATCAAACAAAGCTAGTCCTCAGTCAGAAATTACTTCTTGCATTTTAATCAGGGCATACTATATCCATCAGTCTGAAATCTGAAAAATTTATTTAAGACTCCATGTTATAAAATGCAAATTGGTTAAGAAGTTTAATACAGTGGCTCAGCACAGAGAAATTAACTCCCTTTGGTTTGGTTAATGCTAAACTAAACTGATGGACCCAGGGGCAATGAATTTATTTTGATGCTGTGCTATTTTTCACAGTGACACAATTCAATGCACATGTGAAATTTTCTATTTTAAAGACTGTACTTCAGAAGTCTGTTCATGTCTTAACTCATTAATCCACTTTGTGCTCGCTCTCTTGAAATCTCAGAGTAATTTTCCAGGGACTGAACACATTTCCTCCAGAAATGACTGCAGTTCTGATTTCCTGGCATTTCAAAGCACAGAATATCCTGTGAACACTAAAAGTAACAATAGTCAACACAATAATAGTAACAATGGGACGTACTATGAGCCGCATGCATTATCTCATTTATTCTCATATCTCAACAACCATGCAAGGTAGGTTATTTTTTTTCCAGTTTTACAGATAAAGTAATGGAGAGTCTAAAAGGTTAATTGATGCCTCATTTCATATTCATGTTCTAAAAATTATACTTCTTATTTCTATGGAAATAAGAAAAAGAAACTATAGCAGCCAAGCATAATATCTGTTCTATATGTTAAAATTCCTCTTTTTTTTTCTCTATTATAAGCAAGGACATTTTATCCATTATAGATTCTAACTCAGTGCCTTGCACAGAGAAGGGACTCAATTGATGCCTGATGCATAAATATGGAAACCTGATGTTGATGTAGAACTGAGAAAATAATTTTTTAAATATAATTTTGAATAAAATAATATACTCTCAATTGGCAAAGTTACACAGTTATAGACTTCTTCACTTATTACATAAATGAATAAAAAGATATACAAAATTCTTAACATTTTTTATGACAAACACACATCTTTCAATGTTAAAAATATTTCATTGCTGAGAGCATACTATGTATGTTAATGACAGTATCTGTATGCATCAAACATGACCTGAATATTTTGAAAAGTCAATTGACAATGTTTTAGTTATAAAATGATAATAATTACTGAAATTCAGTTTCCACTGAACACTAAATTTAGTTATATGACCAAGATTGATGTCTGTCTACATATATTTTAAATAACTGACATTTTCCCAAGTAATGTAATTAAATTATTATACTAAGACTTTTATCTCTCTGAAGATCACTAAATAGTAAGGAATAATTTGTCCATTAGGTGCCTAAAAGTGTTTTAAATTATTTTTATCAAAATCTGCTAATTTTTGGACTATATATTCAGCTACCCAGGCAAACTGTCAAACCATTTGTGGCACCTATATGTTAATGGATTATTTTTTCTTATTTTATATACAGGATTTACAGCAGTTTTTTTTTCTTTAATGTAACGCCTTGAACTCTTTGCATCAGAATCACCTGATATAAGCTTCATGAGAAAGATTTTGTACCAAAAACATAGCTTATATTGCTTCCTCAAATTGTTCTTACAATCAAATGTTCAGAATATTGAGACATTACATTGGCCAGTTTTGCCATCAGGAATATCTACCAAAATCACATAAGTGATGACAATGATAGCAATCATGTAACTGTTGCCTGGCTGACAATGATTAATGATTGCAAGATTCCATTGGCTGTAAAACACATCCTACTTCAATGATGTTAAAATGTGAACAAATACTTGATAAAATACAGCACTTAGAGAGAGCACTGGACTTCTGGCAATAATACAAAGGAGACTTGGGGGTTTTAGTTGAGTACTAAAGAAAGAGTATCCCTTCCCTAAGGCTGAAGAGTTTGGCAATATACAAGTTATAATAGTATTCATTTGTGATTTTTTTAATTATACTTACTAATACATATATTTTTAAAGTGTGAGTTGTCTTTTCCCAAAAGGTTTCATCATAATAAATGAAACATCAGTTTGTCATATTAAATTATAAATTATAAATCACTATCTCCTTAGTCCTCTAAGTGTCCTTCACACCATTATGACACTGTCCTGCAGAGATAAGAAGCAGAAGACTTAATGAGAAATTCAACTAATGTAATGATTAGAGAAGGATGAGCTAATCAAAAAATGTGCAAAGACTGATTAAAATTACCTTTATACTTAAATTGTATGGGCTAAATGGCAGAAGAAAACTTTTAAAAAACCTTTACCTAGGGGTGCCTGGGTGGCTAAGTTGGTTAAGTATATGACTCCTGATCAGCTCATGTCTTGATCTCAGTCACGTTGGGCTCCACATTGGGTGTGGAGCCTACTTAAAACAAACAAAAACCTTATCTGTTCTAATAATTTTAAGACATATTAAATACTGAAGTATATGCAAAATTATATTGTGATTATATTTATTTTCTTTGATTTTGAACTGGAAATTAGAACACACTTCATAAATGATGATGTGCTTTACAGTCCAACCTAATACTCAGCATGCACTATACACTTCACTAACAAGTATCTTACGTGATTGTTTTTCAGAACATTGAGATATTACATTTGTCCTGTTTTGCCAGCTGAATGCCTACCAAGATCATACATGTTGTTGGCAATGACAAGTACTTCAAAACTGTTACCTGGCTGACCTGTTATAAATAATCTAATATACACAATCTAGATAGATTTTCTTAAGGTAATTGGGAACCAAAATAATAATAGTAACTTCAGGAAATCTGACTTCCAAGGCACTGACTCAATTCTTATATTCTTAATCAGTATAGTTGAATGAGATATCTAAGTTATAAATTTCTTCTTCTTTGATCTCTTACACAAACATGGTTGACTCAGAATTTTCTTCATTGCTGGTTGTATGTTGCCTTTATATTATCCTCATTCTTTATTCTTCTTTAATGTCCCTACAAAGTTCAGAGTATTAAATAATGTGTATATACAACAAATTCAACATAAAGCAGTCATCAGGATTGGGTTGTATTTAGGTAGAGGGGAAAAATACATACACCATTTCTCTTTTTTTATTTCTTCAAGTCTTAGACTGGATTGACTTTGCAAGGAAAATGACAGAACTAGAAACAGAGAATGCAAGCAATACCATCTTATTTAGCAAATAATTTATAAATAATAAAATACAGTCACTTGATGTGTACATGTCATTTAAGGAAAATGAGAATTGATAAAAATATTTTGTATCAATCTTAAATTTTATTTGTACATAGCATTAATAAAGACTGAGTTTCCGTAATTAAATAGTCTTAGATTTAAAACTCTGAATCCAGAGGCGCCTGGGTGGCTCAGTGGGTTAAGCCTCTGCTTTCAGCTCAGGTCATGATCTCAGGGTCCTGGGATCGAGCCCTGCATCGGGCTCTCTGCTGAGCAGGGAGCCTGCTTCCCCCTCTCTCTCTCTGCCTGCCTGCCTTTCTGCCTACTTATGATCTCACTCTCTGTGTCAAATAAATAAAATCTTTAAAAGAAAAAAAACTCTGAATCCAGTGATTTTTGAAACTAAAATAATTCTTCCTTTCACTTCATCACTTATGAAGCCTGAGTATCATGCAAGGAAAATTAAGAATCCAAAGTAGGAAAACAAGGATCGATGGTGTTTTTCTCTAATCTTGAATAATTTTCCACTCACACTGAAAAAATAAGGGCAAATCCAAAAGTTATGTTGATAATGTATCCATATTTAGATACTTAAAAATGCAAAGATAATATTTATACATATACACACAAGTGCTTTAAGTAAATAGACCACAAATGACACAGATATTAGTATTCTTTAGATGGAAATATAAATACATAGTCAATATTTTATATTTGTTTCTTGATACAATAAATATAAATCTGTTTAACTTCATATTTATACCACATTCAGTAAGGTTTATTTCTGAAAATGTATTACTGAACAACTAAATATTCAACTAAATATACAACTAAATATTCCTCAATATTTTCTAGCTAAAACATAAGAATGATTTCAAAACTATAACTGAAAAATGCATTCTCAAGCCCTATTTTTTATATCCTAAGTCATAATAAAAATGTAGATTTGCTTTATTAGGCATTTAGGAAAATAGATATTTGAATATACCAATGTCAGAGAGATTTTCAAGGATCTGTTATGATATCTCAAAAGAAAAATTGGGAAATTGCACACAAAAACCAGGACTAATGGGAGAGACTGGCTAAAGAGATCAGTCAAAACAATGCAGTCAGCAGTGTGGATCCAAGTGGCATAACTTTTCAAATATTTAAAACCAAAGAGAACAAAGAAACAATGCCAATAGAAGAGGTTATTTCCACTAGGTTCAGTCAAAGCAATTGTATAAACCAGAGGAAGTTAATTTTGGAGATTTCCCTCCTACGCTTCTTAGAGCCTTCCCTACCTCAATAGCCTAAGACACCCATCTTGTCAACTGATTTTGACAGACTTGGCTTCAGGTGACTACTTATGTTTCCCTTCCCCATGCCACATTTGAGGAGCAGGGTGTTCAAGAGTCCTTGAAGCCCACTCTGCTGTAAGATAGATTTTTTAATTTTTTTTTAAATTTTTTGTTTTGTTAATTCTTTAAAAATATTTTTGTTTTGTTTTTGCATTTGTTTTTTCTGGCTTCTCCTCATCTTTAACTTTCAGATCTAGATTGATTTTCTTCAGTTTTTAAAAAACTATATTGAGATATAATGTATATAAGTTAATATGCCCATTTTAAATATACAGTTTGATAAGTTTTGACATGTCTGTACCTATGCAACTATTGTCTCACTCAAGATATAGAACATTTGTACCTATAATATTTTTGTGCCCTTCCCAGCTTTTGTCACCCCCCCCCCCAGCTCCACCACATACATTCTGCCTCAGGCAATCAGTAATATGCCTTTTGTTAACTGTAGATTAGTTCTGACTATTATCTTTTTTTAAAAGATCTTATTTATTTAAGAGAGACAGACAGTGAGTGGGGGAAGCAGAGGAAGAAGGACAAGAAGACTCCATGCTGAGTGGGAAGCCCGATGCAGGACTCAATCCCACAACCCCAAGATCATAACCTGAGCTGAAATCAAGAGTAAGATGCTTAACAAACTGAGCCCCCAGGTGCCCTAGTTCTGATCATCCTAAAACTTTAAAAATATGGACTCATGTACTGTGTGTCCTTTTGTGTCCGGGTTCTTTCACATAGCAGAATGTTTTTTAGATATACCCATGTTGTTTGTTTATTTCCTTTTGTTGCTGAGTGGTAAATATAGTAATACACAAAATGTGTTTAACCATTCACCTGTTGCCAAATATCACTTAATATAACAAGCTTTGTTGAAGATGTGAAGTAGTTAGAACTCTCCTCACTGCTGGTGGGGTTAATTAAATGATGCAGTTACTTTAGAGAAGTTTGGCAGTATCTTTTGAAGTTCAGTGTATACTTACCATATCATACAGCATTGCCATTTCTAAATATTTATCTTAATAGGTTTAAATGTATAGCCAGAACAATATTTGTACATGAATGTTCATTACATTTGCTTTACACTTGGTTGCTAAGGTAAGGTGAAATTAGAAATTAGACTGGACTACTTCCTATTTGGAAGGAACTTCCTATTTTGAGAAAACTATGCAGGATTCAGATTATCACCCAAGGAAAAGAAGTCACCATCCAGGTCTTTTAGACAAGAGTAAATGAACTAAAAACAAACAAATACCAATCAATGTAAGCCAGGTATCTCTTAAGTCATCTAACCTAGCTATCTACTCATGGGAGTTTGGGTTAAAGTCTTTGCTAATAATAAAGAAAAAGGCTTTGCCCACTCCTCTCTTCTTATCTTTCTCAAAAATCTTAGGTTTTGGCTTTAGGATCCTGGCCAAATATCTTGGCTTCTTCATTTTATCTATGAAGAATCTCTCTCCTTGTCTTCTAAGTAATCTGTTTCTTTATCATTAAACTCCTGAAATATTGAAGTAGCACCTTGATAGATCAGTAGAAAAATTACTATTGGATTGGTAGAAACTTAAGAAACCTTTCAAATCAAAGTATGTGCAGATACACACTTGCATAAGGAGAACCAGCTATTAAACACACTAGATGGCATATTCTTCAGAGAAAATAAGGATATCTGCAATCCCTGAATTATTAATATTGTATCTCACAGGTACCCTTAATATAAAAATTATTAGATCATACTGGAAATCCTCACTGCTGATCCACACTTGTTCTGTTTTATCTGGTTGTGAAACCAGGTCATTCACTGAAGGAGCAGGGTACATTTTATTGCACTTATTGAGAACTTGAAGAAATTTATTTTATATTGTCTTCTGTTCTGGTTTCTGATAACAATTAATTGTAAAGAACCTTTACAATTACAACAACCTTTATAATTACAAACAATTACAACCTTTATCTCCATTAGTGAGTCAGTGAATTTGACAGAGCATCTCCCTATATCACAAATAAGTCAATCATTTTGAAAATTATACTCTTTCAGGAATTATTTCTCCTTTATAAAATGATTAATATAGATTGAAACAATAACAACCAAACACAGGTAGAGAAGAGGAATTCTACCAATCTCAAATTTCTCTTCTACCTATTCCTAAGAACAACAATCAGACTACTCAAGAATCCTAATTTAATAATCAATTTATTTTGAGTTTTTTCACCTGTAAAGACACAATTTTCAGGGGGTGGGTTTTTTTTGTTGGGTTGCTTGCTTCCTTCCCACCACCTCTGGTCTCTTTTCCGTTATGCCTTGCTTCCCATTATTGCTGTTCATCCTTATTTTCATACTTAGATGTCCTATATTCATTGACTAAGGTGAGAAACAAATGAAATGGAATTCCTTGTGCTCTGGTTTTGGGTGGGCAAATATAAGCATAGGAATTTTGGTCCACAAGGTCCTCCTAATCTACACAGCTGAAAGAAAACCAAAAAGCAGAATGATTTCAAACTTAACTGTATAAGAAAAACAAATAACAGCAAGGCTTTCCATACTATCCCAAGCATTTCTTCTCTCATTAAAAGCTTGATGTTAACCTTCTCCCATCTAGCCATAATGGGCTCTATTCCTGTGAACATCCTCTTTCCTTTTCATAGTATTTGTCCAAATCAGTGAATTATAGGACTGGAAAGATTCTAAGTAGCCAGTTAGCAAATGGAAATGGATCATCTTTTAAGCATATTAGTAGGAAACTAGACCCCTGCTTGTGGTAGCTTTTTAATCTGGATAATTTCAGTAGGGATGGGAAATATATAATATTACTTTATAAGTTCCCTGTGATTCAATGGTTAGTAAATTTTTTTCCTTAAGCATATATTATTACATGGGTTTTTAAAATTAATAATGTAAGGTCATTAAAGCCCAATTTGAGGAAACTGGAATGTCTCTGAGAAATTATGGAACAGTTAAAAGTCTACATACTTTCAAAATAAAAGAAGAATGAAAAGAATCCCATTTTTGTTTATTTTGTTTTGTTTTACTTTGGTGTGTTGTTTTTTGTTTGTTTTTGCATTGGATTAGAAGCCCTACTGATAAACAGTGCAACATCAAAACGTAATTAAGAATTTTCCAGAGAGATATGTCAGTACTGAAATACTGAATAGGTAACTGAAATTATATCTGATCTGTTTTAGGGAAATGGATGCTTTGAATTGACATTAGAATGCAACTTCCTAGTTGAATTTAATGAGACAGTAAATGGGAACAGGAATAGAAGTGACATGCATTCTGTTAGTACTAAGGAATTAGAGCTATTTTCACTTTTCATGTTCTCCTTAATAATAATTACAGCCCTATTTTTTGGAACAAGAATGAATTGCCTATTTTAAGCTTAAATTATTTTTATGAGATCCACTATACTTACAATAACTAAAAAAAAAAAAATACTAAGAAAAGCAAAGCTTTGAAATGAAGTAATCAATTTGACTTTTCCAAGATGGTGGAGGAGTAGATCTTAGTTTCATCCAGTCTCAGAAATTCAGCTAGATAGCTATCAAATCATTCTGAACACCTACATACTCACCAAGAGATCCAAGAACAGTATAGCTCAATTCTACAAATAGAAAGTTAACCACTTTCTGTAAGAATGACAAGACTTCAAAACAGAGATCAAGAAGCACTACTGACTGCCAGGGACCTAATCAGTACAGACATAGAAAGATGTCAGGACTAGAGTTCAGAACAATGATTATAAAGATACTAGCTGAGCTTGAAAAAGCATAGAAGACACTAGAGAATCCCTTTCTGGGAAAATAAAAGAACAAAAATCCAATCAAGCTGAAATAAAAAAAAAAAACTATTAATGAGATGCAATAAAAAATGGAGGCTCTATTAGGATACATGAGGTAGAAGAGAGAATTAGTGATATATAAGACAAAATGACAAAGAATAAAAAAGCTGAGAAAAAGAGAGATAAATGACTACTGGATCATGAGGGGGAGAATTCAAGAGAAAAGTGAAACCATCAAGCAAAATAATAATGGAAAAATTAGAATCCCTGAAGAAGAAAGAGAGAGGGAAGCAGAAGGCATATTTGAGCAAATTATAGTGGAGAACTTCCTTAACCTGGAGAAGGAAACCGGCATTCAAGTCCAGGAGGCACAGGGAAACTCCCTCAAAATCAATAGAAATAGGTCAATACCTCGACATATAATAGTGAAACTGGCAAATCTGAGAGACAAAGAGAAAATCCTGGAAGCAACTGGGGCGTTATGGGGAGAGTTCTGTAACCTACAAGGGTAGAAACATTAGACTGGCAGCAGATCTATCCACAGAGACCTGGCAGGGCAGATAGAGCTGGCCTGAAATATTCAGTGTTCAGCCAAAAAGACTTTATCTGGCACGGATGTCATTCAAAATAGAAGGAGAGAAAAAAGCTTCCAGGAAAAACAGAAACTACAGGAATTTGTGAACGATAAACCAGCCCTGCAAAAAATGTTAAAGAGGATCCTTTAAGTGAAGAGAAATCCCGAAAGTAATATAGACCAGAAAGAAACAGAGACAATATACAGAAAAAATGACTTTACAGGTAATATAATGGCACTAAATTCAGATCTTTCAATAGTTACTTTGAATATAAATGAGCTAAATATCCCAATCAAAAGACACAGGGTATCAGATTGGATAAAAAAGCAAGACCCGTTGATATGGTGTCTGCAAGAGACTCATTTTAGACCCAAAGACACCTCCAGATTAAAAGTGATGGGGTGGGAAACAATTTATCATGCTAGTGGACATCAAAAGAAAGCTGGGGTAGGAATCCTTATATCAGACAAATTTGATTATAAATCAAAGACTGTAATAAAGAGATGAAGAAGGACACTATATCATAATTAAAGGGTCTATCCAACAAAAAGATCTAACAATTGTAAATATTTATGCCCCAATTATATAAACCAATTAATAACAAAATTAAAGAAACACATTGATAATAATACAATAATAGTAAGGGACTTTGACACCCCACTCACTGCAATGGACAGATAAAGTAAGCAGATCAACAAAGAAATAAGGGCTTTGAATGACCCACTGGACCAGATGGATTTCAAAGATATATTAAGGGCATTCCATGCTAAAGCAAAGGATATGTATTCTTCTCGAGTGCACATGGAACTTTCTCCAGAATAGATTACATACTGGTTAACAAATCAGATCTCAACTGGTACCAAAAGATTGGTACCATTCCCTGCATATTTTCAGACCACAATGCTTTGAAACTTGAACTCAATTGAAGAATGAATGGGTCAACCAGGAAATTAAAGAAGAATTTTTAAATGCATGGAAACAAATGAAAATGAAATACAACTGTTCAAAACCTTTGGGAAGTAGCCAAGGCAGTCCTAAGAGGGAAGCATATAGCAATACAAGGCTTTCTAAAGAAATAAGAAAGGTCTCAGATACACAACCTAACCTTACACCCAAAGGAGCTGGAGAAAGAATAGTAGATAAAGCCTACACCAAGCAGGAGAAGGTAATTAATAAAGATTAGAGCAGAAATCAATGAAATATAAACCAAAAGGCCAGTATAACAATTGACAACACTAGAAGCTTATTCTTTGAAAAAGTTAATAAGCTTGATAAACCCCTGGCCAGACTTATCAGAAAGAAAAGAGAAAGGACCCAAATAAATAAAATCATGATTGAAAGAGGAGTGATCACAACCAACATTGAAGAAATGCAATATAAGAACATATAACAAGCAACTATATGCCAACAAATTTGAAAATCTGGAAGAAATGGATGCATTCCCAGAGACATAAACTACCAAAACTGAAACAGGAAGAAATAGAAAACCTGAACAGAAACATAGCCAGCCAGGAAATTGAAGCAGTAATCAAAAATCTCCCAACAAACAAGAGTCCAGGGCCAGGTGGCTTCCCAGTGCAATTCTACCAACCATTTAAAGAAGAATTAATACCTATTCTTCTGAAGCTGTTTCAAAAAATGGAAATGGAAGGAAAACTTCCAAACTCTTTCTATGAGGCCAGCATTACCTTGATCCCAAACCCAGAAAAAGACTCCACCAAAAAAGGGGAATTACAAACTAATATCCCTGATGAACATGGATGCCAAAATTCTCACCAGGATACTAGCCAATAGGATCCAACAGGACATTAAAAGGATTATTCACCTCAACCAGTGGGATTTATTCCTGGGCTGCAAGGGTGGTTCAACATCTACAAACCAGTCAATGTAATACACTTCATTAATAAAATAGAGGACAAGAACCATATGATCTTCTCAATAGATGCAGAAAAAGCATTTGATAAAGTACAGCATCTTTCTTGGTTAAAACTCTTCACAGTTTAGGGACAGAGGGAACATACCTCAATATCATAAAAGCCATATACCAAGAGCCCATGGCTTTTGAGAATATCATTCTTAATGGGAAAAAACTGGGAGCTTCTCCCCTAAGACCAGGAACATGGCAGGGATGTCCACTATCACCACTGTTCATCAACATAGTACTAGAAGTCCTAGCCTCATCAATCAGACAACAAAGAGAAATTAAAGGCACCCAAATTGTCAAAGAAGAAGTCAAACTCTCACTCTTTGCAGATGACATGACTGTATGTGGAAAATCTCTAAGACTCTACCCCAAAATTGCTAGAGCTCATACAGGAATTCAGCAACATAGCAGGATATAAAATCAATGCACAAAAATCAGTTGTATTTCTATACACTAACAATGAGACAGAAAAAATAGAAATTAAGGAGTTGATCCCATTTACAATTGCATCCAAAACCATAAGATTTCTAGAAAGGAACTTAACCAAAGAACCAAATGATCTGTACTAAGGAAACTATAGAACACTCGTGAAAGAAACTGAGGAAGACACAAAGAAATGGAAAAATGTTCCATGCACATGGGTTGGAAGAACAGATATTGTTAAAATATCTATGCTACCTAGAACAATCTGTTCATTCAGTGCGATCTCTGGCAAAATACCATCAACATTTTTCACAGAGCTGGAACAAACAATCCTAAAATGTGTGTGCCAGAAAAGATCCTGAATAGCCAGTGGAATGTTGAAAAAGAAAACCATCACAGTTCTGGACTTCAAGCTCTATTACAAAGCTGTAATCATCAAGACAATATGGTACTGGCACAAAAACAGACATATAGATCAATGGGACAGAATACAGAACTCAGCAATGAACTCTCAACTCTATGGTCAACTAATCTTCGACAAAGCAGGAAAGAATATCCAACAGAAAAAAGACAGTCTCTTCAACAATTGGTGTGAGGAAAAGTGGACGGCACCATGCAGAAGAATAAAACTGGGCCATTCCCTTACACCACACACAAAAATAGACTCAAAATGATGAAAGACGTAAATGTGAGGCAGGAATCCATCAAAATCCTTGAGGAGAACATAGGCAGCAATCTCTTTGACCTTGGCTGCAACTTCTGCCTAGACACATCTCCAAAGGCAATGGAAACAAAAGCAAAAATGAACTATTGGGGCTTCATCAACATAAAAAGCTTTTGCAAAGGAAAGAGTCAACAAAACTATAAGACACACACACACAAACAAACAAACAAAAAACCCTATAAGACAATGAACAAAATGGGAAAAGATATTGCAAATGTCTTATCAGATAAAGGGCTAGTATCCAAAACCTATAAAGAACTCATTGAAATAAACACCCAAAGACCAAATACTCCAGTCAAGGAATGGGCAGACGATAAATTAAAAGAAATAAATTAAAGAAGACAAAATCAGAGTGGGAGACAACCCATAATAGACTTTTAATCATAGGAAGGAAACAGGGTTGCTGGAGGAGAGGGGAGTGGGGAAATGGGTTTACTGGGTGATGGACATTAAGGAGGGCATGTGACATAATGAGCACTGGGTATTATATAAGACAGATGATTCACTGACCTCTACCTCTGAAACTAATGATACATTATATATTAATTAATTGAATTTAAATAAAAAATATATGTATCTGAAGGAAAAAAAGAAATGAAGTAATCAAAAGAGAAGACTGCAGGTGGCATTATTAGAGCAGTAGTTAAATGTATTCAAATTTTCTAATGGATAAATAAATTTCAATTTAATTTAGTTTAAAATTATTTGAGACTATTTGATCGTTTTATAGATTAATGAATGCCAAAAATCAGAGGGGGAAGGATATGGATTGTGCATAGTTAAAGCACAGAAATTTTTGTTACACTTTATGTTTCAGAACTGAAGTTTTTTTTTTTAATGTAAGGACATGTAGACCTTATTATGTGTATAATAAGTGTATAAGTGTATAATCAGTGTATAACTGAGTTGTAGAATACAACCTCCAATATTTTAGAGGAAAAATTCTTTCTATTAAGTGCATGGTATTCATCTTTTTTTGTATCCATTAAAGAAATACTGCTTCAGAGCAAAGGGGTTTGACAAAGTCCCTTTGACACATTACATTTTTGTTAGAGTTAATGGAATAGTATAGACCCTTGCTACTCAAATGGTCTACAGATCATCAGTGTCATCCAGGAGCCCGTTAGCAATGCAGAATCTCAGGTCCCACTCCAGACCTTCTTAATCAAAATTAACAATTAAACAAGATACTCAGGTAATTCTTATGCACGTTAGAGTCTAAGACGGATTATTAACAATCTTCACACTACAAATTAGTGCTGTCCAACAGAACTTTGTGCAATGATGGTGATGCCCTGTGCTATTCAATACAGTAACCAGTAAACACATATAGCTATTAAGCACTTAAATTTAGCTAGTGCCAATAAGAAACTGATCTTTTTTATTTACTGTAATTTTAATTAATTTAAGTGTAAATAGCCACATATGGCCAGTGGTTACCATGTTATACATTGCAGCTGTAACTTTTTATTCACATGTATTTATGGGAATAATGTATGCCTTCTGAAACTTTGGGACATTTGTTCTCTTTACCTCATTTGCCAAAGTCATAGGGCACTTGTAATACACCGATATTTCTAAGTGTTCTTTGTTGGTTTGTTTATTATCTGCACTATTATCTGCACCATTCCTGGGACATACTTATTGTATTCCACTACAGTTATTTGTTTATGCTGGGGCTCAGGGCAAGCAGCCCCAAAATATGCCACTTAGGCATATTGATTTTTTTTTAATTAAGATTACTTAAGAAAGGGTGCCTGGGTGGCTCAGCAGGTTAAGCCTCTGCCTTCAGCTCAGGTTGTGATCTCAGGGTCCTGAGATCAAGCCCCACATCGGGCTCTCTGCTCCGCAGGAAGCCTGTTTCCACCTGCCCTGCTGCCTACTTGTAATCTCTATCAAATAAATAAAAATAAAATCTTTAAAAAAAAAGATTACTTAAGAAACAGCTGATGCAAAATGGACACTTGGACCCTCCTTTGTCTCCAGAAAGCAGGAAGCGAACCTCACATGTGAAAAGTACCCACCCTGTACCAGGAGGTAGAGAGTCATCCTTATCATCTGAGATAGGGAATTCAAGGCCAAGGAAGCCTATATAAAGAGCCAAATAACAATATAGAAATAAAATTAAAATATAAAAACCTATATAAACAAATCTTGTGACTTTTGCTGATTTAACTATGCCAGTCTAAATTCTGTTTAGAATTCTTTACTAACTGAAGCTCCAAAACATGTATTTATTTTGTCAGTTTTTCACAGATTTATTTTCTTTCTGTAATATGTGTAAAAACTGCATGCCTTGGTCATTTCTTGGGTCTCAATTTTATTATTGGGCCTTCATGCACATGTAATCAAATTTTCTTTTCCCTGTTAATCTGTTTCATACCAATTGATTTCTTTGACCAGTGAGAACATTAAAGGGGAGAGTAAAATTTTTCTTCCCCAACATTAACATAGCTGTGTTCTACCATGTCCCACCATCAACCTGATCCCAAGATGAACAGTAAACTTCTCAAGGGAGAGATCATGTCTTAATGATCTTTTTATTTCTATTCACCTAGTACCAAGTTTGGCATATATGAGGTACTCTGTGTGGTACCATTGGCAAAGAAATAAGCCCATGAGTTATTTTATTTTTATTTTATTTTATTTTTTAGAGCAGCCATTTCTTTTTTCTTTTCTTTTTTTTTTAATTTCTTTTCAGCGTAACAGAATTCATAGTTTTTGCACCACACCCAGTGCTCCATGCAATGCGTGCCCTCTATAATACCCACCACCTGGCTCCCCCAACCTCCCACCCCCTGCACCTTCAAAACCCTCAGGTTGTTTTTCAGAGTCCATAGTCTCTCATGGTTCATCTCCCCCTCCAATTTCCCTCAACTCCCTTCTCTTCTCCATCTCCCCATGTCCTCCATGTCATTTGTTATGCTATGCAAATAAGTGAAATCATATAATTGACTCTCTCTGCTTGACTTATTTCACTCAGCATAATCTCTTCCAGTCCCGTCCATGTTGATACAAAAGTTGGGTATTCATCCTTTCTGATGGAGGCATAATACTCCATAGTGTATATGGACCACATCTTCCTTATCCATTCATCCACGGAAGGGCATCTTGGTTCTTTCCACAGTAGAGCAGCCATTTCTAAAAACAGCTTTATTGAGGTATATTGATGTATAAAAAAAACTGGACACATTTAACATGCAGACTTCGATGAGTTTGGACATATACAAAGACCCATGATATCAATATAATCAAATTAATAAACATAATCCAACATGTTCCAAAGACTGTTTCGCTTATGTTTCTTTTTTGAATGGTAGGAATACTTAACATGAGATCTACCCTCATAATTAATTTTGAAGTATTTAATATTATATTAGTAACTATAGTCATTATATTGTACAGAGGTCTCTAGAAGTTGTTCATCTACCACAATTGAAAATTCATTCTCATTGAACAACTTCCTTTACTCCCATCTCTAAGAGATGTCTGCATTCACATGTTTACTGCAGCATAGTCACAGTAGCCATTTATGGAAATAAACCATGCATCCATCAACAAAGGAATGGAAAAAGAATGTGGTGTATACATGGAATGTAACATTATTCAGACTTAAAACAGAAATAAATCTTGCTATTTGCTACAGCATGGATGATCTTGAAGGACATTATGTTAAGTAAAATGAATCAGCAACAGAAGATTAAATACTACATGATTCCATGGCTATGACATATCTATAGTAGTCAAATTCATAGAAGCAGTGCACATGGATATTTATTTTAATAAGACTTAGTAACACATGGAATTAGATTTAAAGTAACAGTATCTTGGACAATACCCATTAGTGTTCATCCCACCAAGAAAGCAACTGTCAAGCAAACTGAAACAGTAACAATTATAAAAACAAGTTTTGCATGGCTAGAATTAGTTTCAGCTTTTCAAGTCAGGCTGATGTAAGGAAAATACTGAAGCAGATCTGTAAACATATTTAATGTCCTGGCTAAGTAATTTATGAGTAACATGCAAATCAACCTTTTGTACTATCAGTTCTGAATTGGCAAGAACACAGCAGAGTTTGGCCTAGGACGTGGAAGAAGGGATGTCTCCATAAGGGGCTAGATGGTTGAGACACTGAGGTTGGATACCCAGACTGTCCAAATCCTAAGTTGATGTGAACTAAAAAATTAGCTACAGAAGACAAATAACCAGGGGTCACTAACACCAGATGGATAGCCTGACCCTCAGGCCATGGTGGGAGTATCCATATGCTTTTCTGACAAGCACTGCAAACAGCCAGGTAAACAGCTTGAGACATGAACAGGTAACTTTGTAATGCCAGCTTTTTTTTTTCTTTTTTCCTCCTCCTCCTCTTCCTTTTCTTTTTCTTTTTCAGAGAAGAAGTAGTCTGCTTATGGCAATAATGGCTTCTAACTTTGAACCTAACAGTCTTTCTCAAGATTCTCAAATCATGTGGCTTGGAATGAACTATTTCTAAAGCCATCTCCATGTATTTTGCTCATTTCCATTGCCCTGTGAACAAAGGTAAGTCTACTTTAAGTTTTGAATTATCTGCACCTTCATATTACTTGAATTCACAGACATTAAGATTGATATATTATGATATACTGAAAATACTTTGTTGATGAATTTTATACTTATAGTTCTTCAGTAAGTCTGCAATATTTACAAAGTTCTGGCAAACAGGGGGTCCTTTGTTTATTAATTTGTTTTAATATTCAATTATGGAAATTTTGAACATATTAAAAAATAGGTAATGATAAAAGTCACATACCTCTCACTCAGCCTCAAAAATGATCAATATCCTTATTTCATCTTTCTTTATTATTTGAACAGAGTATTTTAAGCCAGATCCCACCATACTGTCATTTCATTTATAAGTACTTCACTATGAATCTTTAACAGATAAAGATTTTTAAAAAAATAGAACAATAACATCATTATCACAGTAATAATTTCTTATTATATAATATTCAGTCTCTTTCAATCTTTCCTGGTTATCTCAAAATTATCTTCTCACAGTTAACTAGTTTGAATCAAAATTCAAGCAAGGTACAAACTGCATGAATTTTGAATATATATATATATATATATATACATATATATGTATATATATATTGCATAAGAATACTTAACATGAGATCTACCCATTTAACAAACTTTTAAGTGTACGATACGGTGTTGTTACCTATAGGTACAATGAACAGATCTCTACAATATAATCATCTTGCATTACTGAAACTTTATACCTATTAAATAAGTCCCCCTTCTCCCCGCCCCCAGGTTCTGGCAACCACTATTCTACCCTCAGTCTTTGACCGCTTTACCCTTCTGAGTTCTTGGCTTAGACCCCTGTAATGAAAGATAGTTTGACAATAGAAAAATGAGCATGTGTACCTCATGTACACATGGGAGATACTCAGGGAAAAATAGGTAATTTGCAGTGGTACATCATCTTAAATACTATCTTCAGCTAAAGACAAAAAAGAAAAACTTTGGGGGAAGAGGAGTAGTTGGGGGAGGGCTAGGAAGCCCAGTTATCGGTAACCTGGAAAATTATATAAACAAAAGTAAGGTTTGTTATGCAGATCTATTGATGCCTTCTCCATTGATAAGATTTTCTTGTGGGTTAGGCTCCTTTTCTTCCTGGTGTTGAGATGGGGCCTGAGAACCTGTCTAATGAGTTCCCAGGATGCTGTGATCTGGGATGGTACTTTGAGAACCACTATTTTTGTTTATTTTGTTTTATTTTTAAGATTTTATTTATCTATTTGTCAGAGAGAAAGCAAGCACAAGCACAAGCAGGGGGAGTTGAAGGCAGAGGGAGAAGCAGGCTCCCCACTGAGCAAGGAGCACCATGTATTTACAATAGCCAAGATTTGGAGCATTCTAATTATTCATGAATAGAAGAATGGATAAAATACACACACACACAATGGACTATCATGTAACCATCCAGAAAAGGATAAGATCTTGCCATTTGTGATAACATGGATAAATCTAGATGGTATAATGCTAAGTGAAATAAGTCAAGCTGGGACAGAGAGATACCATATGATTTCACTCATATGTGGAATCTAAAAAGCAAAACAAATGAATAAACAAACAAAATGGAGAATCAGTCTTATGAATAGGGGGAACAAATTAGATGGTTGCCAGAGGGAAGAAGGTAGGGATAGGCAAAATGGGTGAAAGAGAGTGGGAGGTACAGGTTTCCAATTATGGAATGAGTAAGTACTGGAATAAAAGGCACAGCACAGGGACTATTAGAATTAGCATTGTATGCTGCACTTGTGGTAAACATAGTGTAATATATAAAGAAGTTGAATCATTATGTTGTACACCTGAAACTAATGTAACATTGTGTGTCAACTAAACAAACAAACAAAAAGCTGCTTGGCATTGGAAAGATCAGGATTTCCTTTCTAATTCTCCTGCCAAATAACTATGAAACACCAACCATGTTGCTTACTTTTATGACTCATTTCTCTCACCTATAAAATGGGGAAGTACTAATACCAAATCATGGGACTGTTTTAAGGATTAAAAAAAATAGTGTATGTAAGACATCTGGCAAGTATTTTAATTCTTTAGCATGATATTAGAGCTTGGTTAATTTCCTTACCTTGGTTGGCCAGAGTTTAAAGTTTAATATTACTCAGCATTTGTTAAATAGTACCCAACAGGAGTACAAAGGCTTTAGGAGTTTTGCAAGAACTGTCCTTGAGGGTATAAAACTATAATTGCTTTTATAAAGTGCCATAAGTAGGTTTAACGTTTAGTTTTGAAAAGGATTTTGGAGAACCATAAGTAAGAAAAAGTTAAGTTCATAAAATCAAGTGTGTACCTTCTATTGTGTGGGGAATATTGAGGAAGAATTTTTTTTTAAAGAGCTCCTACAACCTGAAGCAAAGTCTTGCTGAGTCCCAGAACTATTTCTGTCAACTGTCTTATTTTTTTTTATTTCTTTTCATCGTAACAGAATTCATAGTTTTTGCACCACACCCAGTGCTCCATGCAATGCGTGCCCTCCACAATACCCACCACCTGGCTCCCCCAACATCCCACCCCCTGCCCCTTCAAAACCCTCAGGTTGTTTTTCAGAGTCGATAGTCTCTCAGGGTTCATCTCCCCCTCCAATTTCCCTCAACTCCCTTCTCCTCTCCATCTCCCCATGTCCTCCATGTTATTTGTTATGCTCTATATAATAAGTGAAACCATATGATAATTGACTCTCTATACTTGACTTATTTACTCAGCATACTCTCCTCCAGTCCTGTCCATGTTGATACAAAAGTTGCGTATTCATCCTTTCTGATGGAGGCATAATATACCATAGTGTATATGATCCACATCTTCCTTATCCATTCGTCCGTTGAAGGGCATCATGGTTCTTTCTACAGTTTGTCGACCGTGGCCATTGCTGATATAAACATTGGGGTACAGATGACCCTTCTTTTCTCTACATCTGTATCTTTGGGGTTAATACCCAGTAGCGCAATTGCAGGGTCATAGGGAAGCTCTATTTTTAATTTCTTGAGGAATCTCTACACTGTTCTCCAGAGTGGCTGCACCAACTTGCATTCCCACCAACAGTGTAAGAGGGTTCCCCTTTCTCCACATCCTCTCCAACACACGTTGTTTCCTGTCTTGCTAATTTTGGCCACTCTAACTGGTGTTAGGTGGTATCTCAATGTGGTTTTAATTTGAATCTCTCTGATGGCTAGTGATGATGAACATTTTTTCATGTGTCTGATAGCCATTTGTATATCTTCATTGGAGAAGTGTCTGTTCATATCTTTCGCCCATTTTTTGATATGATTATCTGTTTTGTGCATGTTGAGTTTGAGAAGTTCTTTATAGATCCTGGATATCAACCTTTTGTCTGTACTGTCATTTGCAAATATCTTCTCCCATTCCGTGGGTTGCCTCTTTGTTTTGTTGACTGTTTCCTTTGCTGTGCAGAAGCTTTTGATCTTGATGAAGTCCCAAAAGTTCATTTTTGCTTTTGTTTCCTTTGACTTTGGAGACATATCTTGAAAGAAGTTGCTGTGGCTGATATCGAAGAGGTTACTGCCTATGTTCTCCTCTAGGATTCTGATGGATTCCTATCTCACGTTGTGGTCCTTTATCCATTTCGAGTTTATCTTTGTGTATGGTGTAAGAGAATGGTCGAGTTTCATTCTTCTACATATAGCTGTCCAATTTTCCCAGCACCATTTGTTGAAGAGACTATCTTTTTCCTATTGTATATTTTTTCCTGATTTGTTGAAGATTATTTGACCATGGAGTTGAGGGTCCACATCTGGGCTCTCTACTCTTTCCACTGGTCTATGTGTCTGTTTTTATGCCAGTACCATGCTGTCTTGGTGATCACAGCTTTGCAGTAAAGCTTGAAATCAGGTAACGTGATGCCCCCAGTTTTGTTTTTCTTTTTCAATATTTCCTTAGCAATTCGGGTTCTCTTCTGATTCCATACAAATTTTAGGATTATTTCCTCCAGCTCTTTGAAAAATACCAGTGGAATTTTGATCGGAATGGCATTAAAAGTATAGATTGCTCTAGGTAGTATAGACATTTTAACAATGTTTATTCTTCCGATGCAAGTGCATGGAATGATCTTCCATCTTTTTGTGTCTTCTTCAATTTATTTCATGAGTGTTCTGTAGTTCCTCAAGTACAGATCCTTACCTCTTTGGTTAGGTTTATTCCCAGGTATCTTATGGTTCTTGGTGCTATAGTAAATGGAATCGATTCTCTAATTTCCCTTTCGGTATTTTCATTGTTAGTGTATAAGAAAGCCACTGATTTCTGTACATTGACTTTGTATCCTGCCATGTTACTGAATTGCTGTATGAGTTCTAGTAGTTTGGGGGCGGAGTCTTTTGGGTTTTCCATATAAAGTATCATGTCATCTGCAAAGAGAGAGAGTTTGACTTCTTCCTTGCCAATTTGGATACCTTTTATTTCTCTTTGTTGTCTGATTGCTGTTGCTAGGACTTCTAATACTATGTTGAACAAGAGTGGTGAGAGTGGGCATCCTTGTCGTGTTCCTGATCTCAACGGGAAGGCTGTG
>PISX010026690.1:0-24106 GCA_004024625.1 Mellivora capensis | reverse complement strand
ATCAGAATCCTAGAGGAGAACATAGGCAGTAACCTCTTTGATATCAGCCACAGCAACTTCTTTCAAGATATGTCACCAAAGGCAAAGGAAACAAAAGCAAAAATGAACTTCTGGGACTTCATCAAGATCAAAAGCTTCTGCACAGCAAAGGAGACAGTCAACAAAACAAAGAGGCAACCCACAGAATGGGAGAAGATATCTGCAAATGACAGTACAGACAAAAGGTTGATATCCAGGATCTATAAAGAACTTCTCAAGCTCAACACATGCAAAACAGATAATCACATCAAAAAATGGGCCGAAGACATGAACACAGACTTCTCCAATGAAGACATACAAATGGCTATCAGACACATGAAAAAATGTTCATCATCACTAGCCATCAGGGAGATACAGGGAGATACATTGAGAAACTACCTCACACCAGTTAGAATGGCCAAAATGAGCAAGACAGGAAACAACGTGTGTTGGAGAGGATGTGGAGAAAGGGGAACCCTCTTACACTGTTGGTGGGAATGCAAGTTGGTGCAGCCACTTTGGAGAACAGTGTGGAGATTCCTCAAGAAGTTAAAAATAGAGCTTCCGTATGACCCTGCAATTGTGCTACTGGGTATTTACCCCAAAGATACAGATGTGGTGAAAAGAAGGGCCATCTGTACCCCAATGTTTATAGCAGCAATGGCCATGGTCGCCAAACTGTGGAAAGAACCAAGATGTCCTTCCATGGAGGAATGGATCAGGAAGATGTGGTCCATATACACTATGGAGTATTATGCCTCCATCAGAAAGGATGAATACCCAACTTTTGTAGCACATGGACGGGACTGGAAGAGATTATGCTGAGTGAAATAAGTCAAGCAGAGAGAGTCAATTATCATATGGTTTCACTTATTTGTGAAACATAACAAATAACACGGAGGACATGGGGAGATGGAGAGAAGGGAGTTGAGGGAAATTGGGGGGGAGATGAACCATGAGAGACTATGGACTCTGAAAAATAACCTGAGTGTTTTGAAGGGGCGGGGGGTGGGAGGTTGTGGGAGCCAGGTGGTGGGTATTATGGAGGGCACATATTGCATGGATCACTGGGTGTGTTGTAAACTATGAATTCTGTTATGCTGAAAAGAAATGAAATAAAAAAATTTAAAAAAAAAGAAAAGAAAAAATGCCCACTCTCACCACTTTTATTCAACATAGTACTGGAAGTCCTAGCCAGAGCAATTAGGCAAGAAAAGACATAAAAGGCATTCATATCAGAAAAGAAGTAAAACAGTATCTGTTTTCAGATGCTATGAACTTACATATAAAGATTCTGAAAATTCCAGCAAAAAAAAAAAAACCTGTTAGAACTAATAAACAAATTCAGTGAAGCTGCAGAATACAAACTCAACATACAAAAATCAGCTGTATTTCTATATATTAACAGTGAATTATCTGAAAGAGAAGTTAAGAAATCACTTATAATAGCATTAAGGGGTGCCTTGGTGGCTCAGTCAGTTGAGTATCTGTCTCTTGGTTTCAGCTTAGGTCATGATCTCAGGGGCATGAGATCAAACCACACACTGAGGTCCACACTCAGTGTGGAGTCTGTTTAAGATTCTCTCCCTCTCCCTCTTCCTCTGCCCACCACCCACCCAACCTGCTCGCTCATGAGTTTTTGCTCTCTCAAAAATAAATAAATAAATATTTTTTAAAAATAGCATCAAAACAATATAATACTTAGGGGTAAATTTAACCAAGTTGCTGAAAGACTTGCACAATGGAAATTAACACTGATGAAAGCAATTGAAGATGGCTCACATAAAATGAAATATATCCCATGTTCATGGATTGGAAGAATTAATATTGTTAAAATGTCCATACTGCACAAAGTGATTTACAAATTCAATGCAATCCCTCGTAAAAACCCAATGGCTTTTTCACAAAAATAGGTAATACAATCTTGAAATTTGTGGGACCACAAAAGACTCTGAATAACCAAATAAATCCTGAGAAAGAAGAACAAAGCTAGAGACATCACACTTCTTGACTTCAAACTCTATTACAAACGTACAGTAATCAAAACAGTATAGCACAGGTATAAAAACAGACACACAGACCAATAGAACAAACCTGAGAACCCAGAAACAACCCAGATATATATGGTCAAGTAACAAAATGCCAAGAACACACAGGGAGAAGGGGCAGTCTTTCCAATAGACTAGGAAGACTGATTATCCACATACAAAAAAATCAAACTGGGCCCTTATCTTACACCACTCACAAAGATTAACCTGAAATGGATTACAAATGTAAATATAAGACCTAACTGTAAAATTTCTAGAAGAAAATATAGGAAAAAAACTTGACACTAGTCTTGGCAATGATTTTTTAGTAATGACACTTAAAGCACTGGAAACAAAAGCAAAAATAGACAAACAGAACTATATCAAACTAAAAAGCTTCTATACGAATAAAAGAAACAAAATGGAAAATCAAAATATGGAATGGGAGAAAACATTTGCAAACTACATATCACATAAGAGATTAATATCTAAAATATATAAGGAACTCATACAACTCAATAGCAAAAATAACCACCATAAACAATCTAATTAAAAATGAATAAGTGACTGAATAGACGTTTTCCTAAAGAAGACGTACAAATGGCTAAAAAACACATGGAAAGGTACTGAACATCATTCCTCATCAAGGGAATTTGAACCAAAACCACAATGAGATATCACCTCACATCTTTTAGAATGGTTGTTATCAAAAAGACAAGATATAATGAGTGTTAGCAAGGATGTGGAAAAAAGAGAACCCTTGTAGGTTATTAGTAAAAATATTAATTAGTATAGCCATCATGGAAAACAGTATGGAGGTTCCTCAAAAAATTAAAACTACAACTACCATAATATCCAGCAATCCTACTTCTGGGGATTTATCTGAAGAAAACAAAATTAGTATCTCAAAGGGCTATTTGTACCCCCATGTTCATTGCAGCATTACTCACAATTGCCATGATATGGAAACTACCTATGTGTCCATCAACAAATGAAAAAAGAAAATACGTGTGTGTGTATGTGAGCATACATAGACACACATGCACACACACACACACACACACACACATGCAGGTACACACACAAGAATATTATTTGGCCATAAAAAATAACATTCAGTCATTGCAACAACATAAATAAACCTATGGGACACTATACTAAGGTGAAATAAGCCAAATATAGAAAGAAAACTACCACATGATCTCACTCACGGTGTGGAATCTAAGGCTGTTTTTTAAAAGTCGTTCATAGAAACGCGGAGAATGGTGTGGTTCTAGAAGGTGGAAATGAGAAGATGTTGGTTAAAGTGTAAAACTTTCTGTTATAAGATAAGTTCTGGAGACCTAACGTACAACATGGTGACTACAGTTACTAATACTGTAGGTGTACTTTAAATTTACTAAGAGAGCAAATCTTGAGCATTCTCACCACAAAAAAAAAGGTAACTATGTAAGGTGATGTTTGCTAATTAAATTGTGACAATCATTTCAGTGCACAGTTGACCCTTGAACAACACAAGAGTTGGGGTACCAATACCCCACACAGTTAAAAACCCACATGTAACTGTTGAATCTCCCAAAACTTAACTATTAATAGCCTACTGTTGATGGAAAGCCTTACAGATAACCTGAACAATGGATTAATGCATATTTTGTAAGTGCCATGTATTATATTCTATATTCTTACAATAAAGTAAGCTAAGACAAAGAAATATTAAGAAAGTCATAAGGAAGAGAAAACGGTATTTGCTGTACTGTACTGTTAAAAAAAATCCATGTAAAAGAGGACCTGCACAGCTCAAATCCATGCCGTTTAAGGGCCAACAGAATATGTATATCAAATTATCACATAATACACTTTAAATATATATAATTTTATTTGTCATAAAAAAGAACATAAACAATGTGGTACATAAACAATGAATCTTGAAACACTGAAAAAAATATTTGGTAAGGGGGAAAAAATAAATGGTAATAAATAAATTTCCCCTAGGGGAAAAAAATCAATTAATCAATCAATCAATGATAGTTAACATAAAAAAAGGCTACAGAATGTTGAAAGAGAATTCTCCATGAATTTCTGCATAGTCTGAGCTTTCTTTGCAAGCAGCTCCAGAATACATAAAGGGTGATTTTTTATTTTTATTTAATTTCTTTTCAGCATAACAGTATTCACTGTTTTTACACCACACCCAGTGCTCCATGCAATACATGCCCTCCCCAATACCCACCACCTGGCTCCCCCAACCTCCCACCTCCCGCCCCTTCAAAACCCCTCAGGTTGTTTTTCAGAGTCCATAGTCTCTCATGGTTCACCTCCCCTTCCAATTTCCCTCAACTCCCTTCTCCTCTCCATCTCCCCATGTCCTCTGTGTTATCCCTTATGCTCCACAAGTAAGTGAAACCATGTGATAATTGACTCTCTCTGCTTGACTTATTTCACTCAGCATAATCTCTTCCAGTCCCGTCCATGTTGCTACAAAAGTTGGATATTCATCCTTTCTTTTTTTAAAAAGACTTGATTTATTTATTTGACAGAGAGAGCGATCACAAGTAGGCAGAGAGGCCGGCAGAGAGAGGGGGGGGGAAGCAGGCTCCCCGCCGAGCAGAGAGCCCAATGCAGGGCTCGATCCCAGGACCCTGAGATCATGACCTGAGCCGAAGGCAGAGGCTTAACCCACTGAGCCACTCAGGCACCCCGATATTCATCCTTTCTGATGGAGGCATAATACTCCATAGTGTATATGGACCACATCTTCCTTATCCATTCGTCCGTTGGAAGGGCATCTCGGTTCTTTCCACAGTTTGGCGACCGTGGCCATGGCTGCTATAAACATTGGGGTACAGATGGCCCTTCTTTTCACCACATCTGTATCTTTGGGGTAAATACCCAGTAGTGCAATTGCAGGGTCATAGGGAAACTCTATTTTTAATTTCTTGAGGAATCTCCACACTGTTCTCCAAAGTGGCTGCACCAACTTGCATTCCCACCAACAGTGTAAGAGGGTTCCCTAAAGGGTGATTTGAATGCCTTGAAAGATAGAAAGAATGTATTGCTCAGGAGAGACATAGAGACTTATCTCGCGTATAGCCATTTTCTTATATTCCAGTGTATTGAACCTAGCGAACTTTCCTTTCCTTCATGGGGATTTGTTTACATTGCAGAGTAAGAGTCTGTCCTCCTCCTCCTCTCTCTCTCTGGAAGAGAAAAAGGACAGAGGTGCCAACCAACCTATTTGAATTCACAGTTCCTCCCCAATGGGGCAATGCCACTGTACCCACAGGTAAACGATTAGCACTCACCATGTTTCCCCTCAGGAAACTGATGCAAGATGCACTGTGAGCAATAAAATGTTTGTTCTCTGATACAGAGACCTTATTTCCCATTGAACACAGATGTACGCAGTTGTTTTTAGCTTATTAACCAAGACAAAGTGGTAGTAATTTCAAGATAAACAGACCAATGGAGCATTGCAGAAACAGCCCCACACATACAGGCACAAAAAACTTTTGACAGTTGTACAAAGGCAATTCCACAGAGAAAGGATAGTCTTTTCATCAAATGCTGCTGGAAAAACTAGATATTCATATGACAAAATGAAATAAACTTTAATCCATATCTCAAACTACGTACAGTAGTTAATTTCAAGTGAATCACAGACCTAAATATAAAACTGAAAACTGTAAAATTTACAGAAAAAAAAAGAGAAAAATCTTTGTGACCTTGGATCTGGCAAAAGTTTCTTAGAAAAGACACCAAAAACATAATCTATAAAATTAAAAAAAAACTGAGAGGCCGGACTTCACAAAAAAATTTTACACCTCTTGGGGCACCTGGGTGGCTCAGTCAGTTAGTTAAGTGTCTGCCTTCAGCTCAGGCCATGATCCCAAGGTCCTAGGATCAAGTCCCACATCTGGCTCCCTGCTCAGCGGGGAGGCTGCTTCTCTCTCTCCCTCTGCTGCTTCCCCCTGCTTGTGCTCTCTCACTCTCTCACTCTCTCTGTCAAATAAATAAATAAAACCTTTTTAAAAATTTTATACCTCTTATCTTTTTAAAAACGCCAAAACATCATTAAAAGAATGAAAAGCCAAGCAACACAATGGGAGACGATACTTGCAAAGTACATATTTCATACAGGATTTGTAAATAGAATATATAAAGACCTCTCAAAATGTAATAAAAACAGTGAAGTCAGGAAAAAAAAAAAGGCAGCATAATCACCAATGAATAGTCTCTCTGCCATAAAACAAATGAGAAAATTGCCCCCAAATAGTCAGAATTGACTTTTTTCAGAACTCTAGAAATAAACAAAAGGCTTGCAGCATTCTAATGAGTGTTTATTAAATAAAAATGGCTGTATCTCAGTAAGAACAGAGAGACTTGTGGCATTTTAAGTTTGCCCTATTCCTATGCCACTTTTCATACTCTGCTGCAACCTTGAAAACCAACAGCCCACAATCATGATACATACCAGCAGCCTGACAAAACACAGTTAAGTTCCTTCCAAGTCCCATTCCAGGAAAACTGCCATTATTTGACCTGTCTGGTAGCTCTCTGAAAGAGCTCACTCAGAAGACTGTCTTTATTTGACCTGCCTCGGAGTTTGCTCAGTATGAAGTCTTTTTTCCTGGGGATATTTGTGAAAAACAATTGACAACAACTGTTAACAGTCACAGCTGCTAGATGCAATGGAAAAAGCCATGAAAAAGAAAGAAGGAAGGAAGGAAGGAAAGAAAAGAAAAAAAAAAAAGAAAAGACAAAAAGAGAAGAGAGAAAAGAGAAAAAGAAAAAGCCAAGAAAGATGAGGGATCTATTGGGCCTTTGAAAAGCTCCAACATACATGTGAAAATCCAGAAGGCCATGATCATGCAAAAGGGTATACGCATGTCAAGGACTGCGTGTATGTTCGGGAAAGGCCTGAGAAAGTCCTAAGTTCTCATTTCTGACTGACCGTGTGATTCTGTGCAACCAGAAAGTGAAGGCTAAGGAAGAATTGTAAACTAACTGGTTGAGTGTTGAAAGCATGCTCTAAAATGCGCACACACAGCCTTTCCATAAAGACTTCTGAAAGTCTAATTGATTCTAGGCATTTAGGAAATTTCTGTCTGATCATTAGTTGACCTCTAAACTAACCATGCAGAGAATTCGGCAGCCACACCTGACAAAAAACACAAACTTTTATAGAATTAGTTTATAGGAGGCATTAAATAAGCAACAACAAATAACAATAATAATAAACACCGGGGAAAGGGAATAATCAAATTTCCAGAGTGCCCTCATTACATTACTTAAAATATCCAATTTTCAGCAAACGATTATGAGGCATCCAAGGAAGCAAGAAAATATGGCCCCCATAGAGAAGGGAAAGAAAACTATCAAAAGAAGCTCCCTAGGAAGCTTGGATGTTGAGACATACCAGATAAAGACTTCAAATAAGGTATTTCAAATACGCCCAAAAAATACTGTCTCACCAGAGGATCAAATAAAGAGACAGAAATTATTTTTTAAGTGAAAATTCTGTAGTTAGAAAAAGTATAGTACTAAAATAAAACACTTACGTAAGAGCTCAACTGCAGATCTGAGCAGGCAAAAGAAAGAATGAGTGAACTTACAGATAGGTTAAGATCATTCAGTCTGAGGAACAGAAGAAAAAAGAATGAAAAATATAAACACAGCCCAGCCTCAAAAATCTGTAGGACCCTACATAGCATAGCAATATATACATAATGGTAGCCTCGGAAGGAAAGGGGAGAGAGAGAAAGAGGCAGAAAGAATGTGTGAGGAACTAATGGTGAAAACTTCCATGAAAAGCATTAAATATGAGGTGTAGCATCTAAGAAGTTCAACAAACTCAAATTATGATGAACTCAAATGCATGTACACCCAGACAAAGCATAAAAAAAATTGTTGAAAGACAAAGAAAATCTTGAAAACAGCAAGAGAGAAGCAATTAAACATGTACAAGAGATCCTCAATAAGACTAACAGTTGATTTGCCATCGGAAGGCAGTGGAATGAAACATTCAAAGTACTGAGAGGCTCTCAACCAAGTATTTTATATTCAAAAGGTTATCCTTCAGAAAGAAGAAATTGAGATGCTCTCAGATAAACTAAAATTGAGATAATTCATCACTAGCAGACTTGCCCTGTGAGATATATTGAAAGGAATCTGTTAAGCTGAAATGAAAGAATACTAGGTAACTGAAATCCACATGAAGAAAAAAAGGGCACCAAGAAGGTAAATATAAAAGATGATGTAAATGTATTTTTTGGCCTGGAATTCTTTTTTTTTTTTCCTGTCATCTGATTTAAAAGACATCTACAGGGAATCTGGATGGCTCAATCTGTTAAGCATCTGCCTTTGGCTCAGGTCATAATCCTGGGGTCCTGGGATGGTCCCACATCGAGGTCCCTACTCAGCAGGGAGTCTACTTCTCCCTCTCCTCCCTCTACTCCTTCCCCTGTTTGTGCTTTCTCTCTCTCTTGCTCCTTCTCTCTAATAAATAAATAAAATCTTTGAAAAAAAGACATCTACTTAAAAATAATTAAATACCTGTGTTGCTCAAGAACACAATGTTTGAAGACATAATTTATATGATAATATCAGCACAAATGATGGGTAAGGAATGGAGATACATATAAGCAAAAATATTGCATACTGTTGCAATTAAGTTGGTTTTAATTTGAATTACTTTTCATAAATTAATACCTTAATGTTAATCACTAGGGTAACCACTGTACAGTAACTCAAAAATGTAGTAAAAAAAAGTTAAGGGAATAAAATGATATATTGGAAAATACTTATTTAATAAAGAAGGCAGTAATGCATAAAAAGAGGAAGAAGATATAAGACATAACAGAAAACAAATAGAAAAATGGCAGATATAAATCCTACCTCACTGGTAATTATATTAAATGTCAATGTATTAAACAGTGACATTCAGTGTTACTCAAATTTTAAAAGGCAGAAATTTACTGAATGGATTTTTTACATGATCTGACTATATGCTGTCTACAAGGCAAACACTTTATACTCAAACATACACATAGACTGAGAATAAAAGGATGGAAAAAAATACACCATGCAGACAGTAACCAAAAGAGAGCTGAAATAGCTATACTAACATCAAACAAAATAGACTTTGAGATTAAAAAATATTACTGAGGACAAAGAAGGTTTAATAATGATAAAAATAGGGGTGCCTGGGTGGCTCAGTGGGTTAAAGCCTCTGCCTTTGGCTCAGGTCATGATCCCAGGGTCTTGGGATCGAGCCCCACATGGGGCTCTCTGCTCAGTGGGGAGGCTGCTTCCCCCTCTCTCTCTGCCTGCCTCTCTGCCTACTTGTGATCTCTGTCTGTCAAATAAATAAATAAGATATTTTTAAAAATTAATGACAAAAATATCACTCTAACTAGAAAATATAACTATTATAAATATATGCACACCTAACAACAGAGCCCCTAAATACCTGAGCAAAAACAGGGAGAATTTAATACAGAAATAGACAATTCAACAATAATAGTTCCAGAGTTCAATAACCCACTTTCAAAAGGGACAGAATATCTAGACAAAAGTCCTATAAGGAAATACAAAACTCAAACAACATATAAACCAACTCAACCTAATAGACATCTATAGGACACTCCACTCATCGGCAGCAGAATATATATTCTTCTGAAGGACACATGGAACATTGTCAGTATAAATCCTAAGCCAGGCCATAAAACAATAATAATTTTGAAACAACTGAAATCATACAGAGTATGTTCTTTGAGCACAATGAAATGAAATTAGAAATCAATAATGGAAGGAAATCTGTAAAATTCACAAATATGTGGATATTAAACATCCCGCCACTAAATAACCAGTGTGTCAAATAAGAAATCACAATAGAAATTGGAAAATACTTTGATATGGATGAAAACAAAAACACAGCATGCCAAAATTTAGGAGATATAGCAAAATCAGTGTTCAGAGGGAAAGTTATAGCTGTAAGTGGCTATATTTAAAAAGAAAATCTCAAGTGTACTTTAAGAAACTAGAAAAAGAAGATAAAGCTAAAACAAACAAAACAAAACAAATAATAAAGATTAGAGTAAAAATAAAAGAGAAAGTTTTAAAATAGAGAAAATCACTAAAACCAGAAGTTGGTTCTTTAAGAAGAACAAATTTTAAAATTGACAAACGTTTGTCTATATTGACTTAACAGAGAGTATGAGGGAGGGAGAGAAGGAAGGCAAGGGATAGACAGGAAAAGAGAAAGGGAAGGAGAAAGAGGATTCAAATTACTAATATCAGTAATGAAAGTGAGGATATTACTATCAATATTACAGCAATGAGAGAATTATAAGGAACTATGAACAACTGAATACCAGCAAAGTGACATAGATAAAATGGACAAATTCCTATGAATGAAAATTGAGACTCTGAATTGAATAGACCTATAATAAGAGAAGAGGTTGACTCAATTTAAAAAAAAAAAAAGGCCCCAGGACTAGATGGCTTCACTGGAGACTTCTACTAAAATTTAAAGAGGAATGAATTAATACCTATCCTTAACAAACTACCAAAAACAGGAGAGGGAATAGTTTCCAACTCATTCTGTAAAAGTAGTATTACTCTGATACCAAAATTCACAAAATTACCACAAGAAAACTACAGAACAGTATTCCTTATAAATAATACCAAAATGCTCTTCACAAAATATTAGGACCCTATATCTAGCAACTTATAAGAAGTATTGCACAGCATGACCAATAGGAATTTATCCTGGGAATGCAAAGTTGATTTAACACATAAAAATTAGTAAATACAACAGAAAATATCAATAGAAAACAGGGAGAGCAAACCATATGATTTTCTCAATAGACACAATAAAAACATTTTAAAACTCCAGCAACCTTCCATGATTATAAAAAAATAAACCTCAAATAAAAAGGAGTAGAAAAACCACTCCAAAATAAAAAGAAACATCTTCAACCCAATAAAGGGCATCTACAAAGAACATACAGCTTACTGAAAGATTTCTGCCTTAAGATTAAGAAAAAAACAAGAATACCTGCTCTCATCACCTACTTTTTTTTATTCAACACTGTACTGGCAGTTCTGGCCAGGGCAATTTGGCAGGAAAATGAAATAAAAACATCCAGATTGGAAAAGCAGAATTAAAACTCTGCGTGATGTTTGCAGATGACATGATCTTCTAGATATAAAATCTGAAGGAACCCACAAAGATACTATTAGACCTAATAAATAAGGTCAGCCAGGTTTCAAGATACAAAATGGATATTAAAAATTGATAATATGTCTGTAAATGTACAATAAACATTTCAAAAATAAGCTTAAGAAAACTCCATTTACAATAACATAAAAATAAAATAGGAATAAACTTAACAAAAAAGATATAAGACTTGCATGCTGAAAACTACAAAACTTCATTGTTTTGTTTTACACAATAAATTTATTATATATAATACATATACTTATATAATATACATATTACTTATAATTGATAAATTTATAATTAATCTGTTAATTATAATTAATTATGTCATATGTAATAAATTAATAAATAGTTTATTGTTTTATACAAATTAATACAAATTAAAGAAAACTCAAATAAATGGAAAGATATACCAGGTTTCTGGACTAAAGGATTTAATATTGTCTAGATGGCAATATTCCCCAAATTTACCTATAAATTCAACATAATCTCAACAAGATTTTCTATAAAAGTGGACAGCATGGGTTCTATAATTTATATAGGACCAGAATAGCAAGATTCCCATTTTCTGCTTTCGAAACTTAACTATAAGGCTACAGTAATTAACGGGATGGTTCTGGCATAAGGGCAGATATACAAATCAATGGGAAAGAAGTAAGAGTCCAAAATGAAACTTATATTTATGGTCAACTGATTTCAACATGCCAAAAAAATTCAATGTGGAAAACAGTCTTTTCAATAAACAATGCTGGGATAAGTAGATAATCGCATGCAAAAGAATTAAAACTGAACCCGTCTGACACCATATACAAAACTTAAGTTAAAATGGATCCAAGACCCAAATATAAGAGCTGAAACTATAAAACTCCTAGAAGAAGACAAAGATGAAAATCTTCATGATCTTGCATTAAATGGAATGGCTTCTTACATGTGACACCAAAAGTACAAGCAACCAAACTAAAAAATTGGATCTCATCAAAATTAGAAACTTCTGTTCTTCAATGGATACCATTAAGAAAGTGACAAGACAGTGCACAGAATTAGAGAAAATATTTGCAAAGCATATATCTGATAAGAACCTAGTCTTCAGACTATAAAGTGAACTCTTAGAACTCGGTAATAAAAAGACAATAGCCCAACTGAAAAATGAGAGAAGTATTCGAAGAGACATTTCCCCAAAGAAGATACTCAGATAACAAATAAGCACACAAAACATTCTCAACATCTTTAGTCATCAAGGAAAAGCAAATCGAAACCACAATGAGATACTACTTCACAACCACAACCATTTCACAATCATAGCTATAATCAAAAAACTGAAAAATGTAAGTGTTGGTGAGGATGTGGAGAGACTGGAGCCCAAAACACTTCTGGTAGGAACGCAAAGCAAGGCAACCACTTTGGGAAACAGCAGGCAGTTCCTCAAAATATTAAACAGAATTACACACAACCCAGTCATTCCACTCCTAGGCTCATACCCAAGAAAATGGAAAACATATGTTCATTCTAAATCTTGCACATGAATGTTCCCAGAAGCACTAGTCATGGTAGCCAGAAAGTAGAAACTCAAATGTTCATCCAGTGATGAATGGACACACAAATGTGGTATTTCTCTACAACGGAATATTATGCAGCCATAAAATGGAATGAAGTATTGTTACATGCTACAACACGTTGCTAAGTCTAAGAGGTCAGATGAAAAAGGCCAAAACTGAATGTCCTTTAGTAGGTAAATAAATAACAAAGTGAGGTGAATATATCCAAATGGTGAATAATTCCAATGGATGGAATACATCATCCACATACAACAGTATGAATGAATCTCAAAAACACTGTGCTGGATGAAAGTAGCTAATCCCAAAGGGTTACATACTATATGATTCCATGTACATGGCATTGTCAAAAAACCAAATCTATGGTCATGGAAAACAGATCAATAGTTGACAAGGGTTGGAGGGGGAATGACTATCAAGGGGTAGCATCCAATAAAGGAGGTTTTTTTAAGGTAGTGGAACTGTTCTCTATCTGATCTTGGTGGTGATTACAGGAATCTACACACATTCATAGGACCACGCACCCAGAAAACAGAAACAAAAACCTAACCACAAACAGAAAGAAACAAAAATAAGTCCTCCTCTCCTAACATGCACATTTTTTTAGTAATTAATTAGAAAACCTTTGCAACTCAAAAAAGAACTTAACTGAGACTTATTTCAAAAATGACCTAATCAAATCCGTATTTATTAAATCCAAATGCTTCCAAATGGGAATATTTAATATGCTATACCAGGGAGAGGTGCATTCTATATACTGAAGTGCAAGAATTAATTATTCAAGCTTGGATGCAAAAAGTGCAAAAATTAAAATTAAAATTCCATGTGTATGATATAATGTCAAGCTTGGAGGAAAAAAAGCATTCCTGTAGATTGAATTGAAAGGCTCTTGCAAACATTTCAATCACCTAATAAAAGGAAAAAAAAAAAGAGAAAAAATAGGGTCACAATTCCATTCTATCACAGTGTAAGTGTCCCTCTTTCAGAAACTAAATGCTCCCCCTCAAGCTTCTAAAAGATGGTGGTTCTACCTTAGTCCCTCTGAATCATTCTCCACAACCCCCACTAACAAATGCCTGGCTTCAAGACAAGCCCCAGCCCACTACCTTTACCTGCCTCCTGAACAAAAACTTGAGAACAGGCACTTAGCAAGCACCCCATCTTTCCTGGACGTTCCACCATGTGAGCCCCATACCCTTCCAGCACTTCCTTATTTTTCTGTCCTTGCCAGCCTAACAACACTTCCAGAGAACCATGCCTGCTCACACATTTCCACTCTCTCCTCCATCACCCCATCTAACTTTGTCACCCATCTTCCACAAAACCTGTACCTCAGTGGTCACCAACACCCTCCACATGGTGGAATCCAAACGATGCATTTGTTCTCTAGCTCAACTTCTCAGATGTCATCAACCCAACTGGATACATGCTCTGCTTCTGGTCATATTTTCCACTCACAAGCTCCTTAACATCCTCTTCATTTCCCCTGATCTGGCCACAGTTTGTTGGTTTTCCTTTCTGGCTCTGTCTGCTCTCCTGGGCTTCTAAATAGTAGAATTCCTCAGGGACCAGGTGGAGCTCCCAAATTCTCCATACTCCTCCACTTTGCAGCCCATTTCTCCTCCTGTTCCCCATGCCATCAGGATGAACCTACTCACCTTGTTCCATTGGTCCAATCTCTTCTGGGTTTCAGGATACTTTCCAATCGGTCGATGAGATCTGAGTTAACATTGCACTAAAAAAAGGTTCCGTGGGAAGGCAAGCTTGAGAAACATGAGCCTGTCCTCAACTTAGGAGTAGAAAGACAAGTATGTCTAAAACATTCTTAGAAAAAAATAAACCAATCAACTAGTTCTCTTTCCTATTTTCACCTCAGTTTTTTTTAATTAAATGTTTTTACTTAAATTCAATGTAATGAACATATACTGTACTATTAGTTTCAGAGGTAGAATTGAGTGATACAACCCAGTTTTCCTTTTTTTAAATATTTTATTTATTTATTTGATAGACAGAGATCACAAGTAGGCAGAGAGGCAGGCAGGGAGAGAGAGGAGGAAACAGGCTCCCTGTAGAGAGCCTGATGTGGGGCTCGATCCCAGGACCCGGAGATCATGACCTGAGCCAAAGGCAGAGGCTTTAACCCACTAAGCCACCCAGGCATCCCCTACAGCCCAGTTTTCTAACAAGACTTGTACCACCTTCTGCTCTTCCTCCCTCACTGAAATTTAGTCCCAGGTGACATGAAACCCAGAATTTACAGCTTTACTCCTAAGTAATTCTCAAGAATTTCCTTACCAGGATGCCAAAGCAAAGAAGCAAAAACAGAAGGGGTGTGCAGGCCCACTAGTCTTGCAACTTCAGTTCTTTAAGGACCATGGAGACACTGGATGAAAGATGGAATCCCCTCCATGTTCCAAATGAACACATGCCTAAAACCCATACTTCTATGTAAAATTTCAAGGGTCCAAACCCTCAGGCTAGCTCACTCCCTAACCCAAGGACTCAAGCTAAGCCCCCTATGCTGATTCTTGGTGGGGAGACCTCCACTCTTTCAGGCTTCCCAGGTTGACCTCCTTACAAAGTAGCTCCAATGACAATAAAAGTGTACACTGTAAATGAGACCTCTCAGCCCAGGGATCAGCCCTACAGAAACCACAGACCCATTCATTTAACAAATATATCCTGAGCTCATCCTACATTCTAGGTGCTGTTGTACTCGGAGAAGATAGACTCAATGATCCCTTCCCTCAGGAAGGAGGTAAGCTGGTGAATGGAATCATTGATACTGGGTCATCAGTAGTGTCATTTTATAGCATTTGAGACTCCATTCCATAAAAATCCCATCCAGATTTATAGAGCACCTCTACACCCTTTGAAAGTAGAAAGTACAGTCTCAACGTGAGGGTTGACCAAAAAAAAAAAAAAAAAAAAGAGGGAAGATGAGCTGAAAGAGCAGCCACATGTCCTTCTAAACGAATGAAAAGAGGCTCATCCTCTTGGCTCACCACTCCCAGGAGAAATCGAGCCTCTATTACCCAAGTGAGAGTCACACATTCCTGCCCAGCATGCATAGAGTCACAGCCATCTGGCACAATGGCCTTGTGCCCACTCAAAAGATAACAAGCCAGTTTCAAATGGTAAAGAAACCCAAAAATAAAGATGTAAAAACAGAGCCCCTAAAATGAGCCAAATTATACTTCCTCAGAAAACTCACCCTCTGATGGTAAATCAAGTCCAGAAGTCTTATTACAAAGAATTATAATTCTAGACAGTAAGAGGATTAGTTCCGCAATGAAAGCCTATATGCCAAAGCTGTTTTGTAATTCACTTAATTCCAGATCTCTACACTTGAAAATTACATTTTTGTGTTTCAAATAGAAAAAAAAATTAAGAAGCGGTCTAAGCTCTATCAAAAGGAAAATGGTTACATAGATTACATTCATAAAATGGAGTAATATGTAGCCATTAAAAATAACTAGATAAAACTATGTATATTATTCAAGTGATATGTGTTGTTTTGTCTGCTTTAAACTCTATTTTTCTTAAAAATTCTCCTTCATCTCATGTGACTCTACTTGGAACTTCCACTTGTACTCTTTCTACATGCTCCCCCACCCCCAGCCACATGAAATAAATCTATTAGAGTCTGGGGTACCAGGTGGCTCAGTAGGTTAAAGCCTCTGCCTTCAGCTCAGGTCATGATCTCAAGGTCCTGGGATTGAGACCTGCATCGGGCTCTCTGCTCAGCAGGGAGCCTGCTTCCCCTTCTCTCTGCCTGCCTCTCTGCCTGCTTGTGATCTCTGTCAAATAAATAAATAAAATATTTTTAAAAAATCTATTAGAGTCTTCCCTAGGATTTCCCAACCTGGAAAGCAAAAGCGTCTCACATGTCCAGTTAAGAGGCTGTAAGTGCATGAGCTCCCAAGAACTTCAAGTAGCAAAAATCCACATAAAGGTGCAGGGTGTGTGTGTGTGTGTGTGTGTGTGTGTACACATGCACATGGCTGTCCCAGTATAGACATAGGAAGGCTATAGTTCACACAGTTTATAATAGGGTGGAAGGCAAAGAGAGAGGAAATTCTACTTTGTGAAATTCAAGGGAAGTTCTAGGATTATTGGTGATATTTTTCTTTCTCTTTAATATGTTTCAAATTAAAGGAAAGGTACCATAGTTTATCACTGACAATACCCCCAAGTTGCATTCCATAACTCTGCTATGAGTCAGTTATTGGGACTAGGAACATATTTTTTCAAAGAAACCATGCTATAAACAGCTGAGGTTAGATCCCAAGCCAAACCCATAAATACTTATTCAAACCATGATTTACTTTAGGGAAATTACGTTTTTTTAAAGTCCTTCCTATGTGCCAGACATTATGTCTTCTAAAAACATTGACTCGTTTATTTCTCAAAACAATCCCTGACAGGGTTTGATTTCCTGAAATAGGCAGCTGTTTTGGGATAACCTGCCACCTAGAGTTTCAGGGTAGGTTTCTCCCATCTCCATAAACTTACCTACAACTATGACATTCCCAACTTAAAGAGTTCGAAGGGGGAGAAAAAGCAGAGCTCTCTGTGAACAGAAACGAGTCTGTCAGTGTGCATTCTGGACCCTGATTCTCCACTGGTTTCTTCATTATCCTCCTCTCTCAACTATCTGTACAAACTCCATCCTGCCTCTCCCTCCAGCCAGCCTCCACTCCCACCTCCTTGTCTCTCAACTTCCCACCCATCACCCCCTCTTCATTCCCCCTCACACCATCCAGCTTCTGCCCCCATTTGGCTCTAGACAATTTGCCCTAGATCTTTTCTTCGCCAAACCTAATTAGAACCATTTCAGTCCTTACATGTTCTGACCTCTGCGTGGCATAGGGCACGCCGGTCATGCCCTCCTCTGGTTCCTGTGACGCTTCTCTCTTCTTGCTCTCCTCAGACTTCTTAGACCATTCCTCCATCTCCTATTCACATTTTCTCTTCCAGTTTTCCTTAAAATACCATAGTTCTCTGGAGTTCTGTCCTCAGCCATGAGTTCCTCTCATCATGCGTGCTTTTCTTGGGTAACTGTGTCTACTTCCACAGCCTGAGCCATCCCCCCTGAGCAAAGATTCCCAAATCTTTACCTAGAGGACCTACCAACAACAACCCATGTGTTCACCACAGGAGCCTCAGTGTCTCAGTTGTAACAATCCCCAGATGAACTCAAGATCCATTCTCAACCTCTCCTCCTGGCTCTGTTTCTAACTCATTTTAGAAAAGCTGCATGATCATCATCGTGCCAGTCTTCAGACTTCCAAGTGCTGTCGTGTGCTTTCTTCTCCTTAATCTTCACTGAAAACCTCTGGACAGGCATGAACAGACACTGTGTTTGAAGAGTACCCAGAATTTGTTTTGATCAGGTATGGTTAGATGTGCAGGCACAAAATGCTCTCCATGAAGGAAGAAGTTTGACTCACAGTTGCCTAGAAACAGGAGGCACACCACACCACAGAGCCACATAATGAAGCACTGGGGTCAGTCGTTGGGAAGGGGGGGAAGATGCGTGGGCAAGTCTTTGCTGTGGTTTCCATGGGAAGGATCAGGTGAGGCAGAGTAAACAGACTTAAGAATAGCTAGTTTGGTGTTGGAGAGGATGTGGAGAAAGGGGAACCCTCTTACACTGTTGGTGGGAATGCAAGTTGGTACAGCCACTCTGGAGAACAGTGTGGAGATTCCTCAAGAAGTTAAAAATAGAGCTTCCCTATGACCCCGCAATTGCGCTACTGGGTATTTACCCCAAAGATACAGATGTGGTGGAAAGAAGGGCTATCTGTACCCCAATGTTTATATCAGCAATGACCATGGTCACCAAACTGTGGAAAGAACCAAGATGTCCTTCAATGGACCAATGGATAAGGAAGATGTAGTCCATATACACTATGGAGTATTATGCCTCCATCAGAAAGGATGAATACCCAACTTTTGTAGCATCATGGACGTGACTGGAAGAGATTATGCTGAGTGAAATAAGTCAAACAGAGAGTCAATTAACATATGGTTTCACTTATTTGCGGAGCATAACAAATAACACGGAGGACATGGAGAGATGGATAGGAGAAGGGAGTTGAGGGAAATTGGAAGGGGAGATGAACCATGAGAAACTATGGACTCTGAAAAACAACCTGAGGGTTTTGAAGGGGCGGGGGGTGGGAGGTTGGGGGAGCCAGGTGGTGGGTATTATGGAGGGCACGCACTGCATGAAGTACTGGGTATGGTGCAAAAACTATGAATTCTGTTAAGCTGAAAAGAAATAAAATTTTTTTTAAAAATCAGAAAAAAAAAGAATAGCTAGTTTGAATGATTTCAGGGGGCTCTGGGTGTAGGGGTTGTCCCTAACTGTCTGGTAGTTGACTCTGGGATGGGTAAAGCAGGTAGAAAGGTAGAGAGTGGCCCACGGTGTGGGAGTCCAATAGAGCAAGTGCTTGCGGACACACACTCTGGATAACTTGAGAGGCATGCTTGCAGGCAAGTCATTTGCTAACTCTAGAGTTAGCTAACTAGTCATTTGCTAACTCTAAAAAAGTTAGCTAGCACTGGGAGGGGCATCTTTCCAGGGTCAGCAAGGTCCCAATGTCAAACCCTCACAATATAGAAAGTAAAAAAACATGAGAAATACACAATCCCTGTCTTACTCAGAATGACATCCAGAGATGTTCACCAATTTGACTAAGTTCCAATGGGCTAACAGAAATTCTACCTTAGAGTTCACACAGCATTTACATACATCACTTCATTTCAGGTCTCACAAGAACTCTGAAGAATAGTGGCTTTATGCCCATTCTGCATCTGAGGAAAACGGAAACTCAAAGAGGCTAAAGAGTTTTCTTTCGGTCACCTGACTAAAGAGAGGCAGCACTACAAGTAAGCCAGACACTGTCTTCCAGCCCTTTCCCTGAGGGCTTTACCACACAGCCTCTGTAGACATTGGCTCCCACTGGGACAGTTCGTAAGAGGTATGAGGTCCCTGGGTATAGATGGTCCCTCTCAGTTGTATGAGTCCTGGCTGGGGCTGCCCTTACTGCTCACGCCTCCAACACTGAGATATGCTGAAGACACCTCAGTGGGGAGGAGGTGCTCCAGAACACACATTTTAATTCCAGAAGAAGCCTTCAAAATCAGTCTTGAGCGATCTTCTCATACCAAGGAACAGGACTAAACAAGTTCCCTGAGCCTCACTCTACAGCAGAAGATCTTAAGGCTCTTGTGAGACAGACTCTGGGTTATCATATGACCATGTCATTCCTGGAATTGGGGAGCGATGGCCAGGCCAGGAATGGTAGCAATCTTCAATATAAGCAGTGCTAACCTTGAGATGTTAATTTGGCTGCAACACCTATTCATATAATAATCTCATCCTAAAACTCCCCTCCATGCTTAAACCCAAGATGTTTCTCCATTGTTCTGATGGACTCCAAGTGACCCAGCACTGCCCCCACCAGGCCAGTTGTGAGGACTTTAGTGTGTCCAGACCTTTACCCAGAGCTGGCCCTCATTTGGGGAAATCATGCCCTGATGACAAGGCCACTCCAGTAGAGTATCCTGTCCCAGCCGCAGGGGCAGCTGTCATGTCCATGGTGATGGTAGGCAGAGGTGCAAGTATCTGGTCATTCATTACATATCTTAGTGGGAGACTTGCCTAAGCACCAAAATACATATTATTTTATTGAAAATTACTTTCCTTTTTTTAAGACTACATTTAGTGTTTTATAATGCTATTTAAAATTCTACCTGAGAGAGTACACTGGATTTTTTTGGACTTTCATTTGGGGACACAATAAAAATATTGTAACCGAGGGCTGTGGGATCTGACAGGGTTTGGCCACAAACCCAGAGCAGGCTCTGACCAAATACCTCCAGCAGCCTTTCCTCTGGGCCCTGTCCTAGATCCTGTCCACAGTTCAGAGCTCACATATAGACCCATCTCCAAAACAGCTCCCTCAACAGGCCTTTATCATTGATAAAGAAAGAACAGAGAAGAAAAGAGAGAAGCATGTTGCTTTATTCTTCCTCTTAGTATCTACAACCATAGATGGAGAAATGGATGCCCCAGTGTGGTTGTGCCATACTTTCTTCCAAGTTTTCCTTTCATCTACAATGACTCTCTATCATTCTTGCCTTTACAAATTCCTTATGCATGGCTCTCCTTGAGACGGGGAGTTAGCTGGGGAAGGGAGCAGGCAATTTTGTCTACCAGTGATTCATACAAAAAACACACTTTAAATGCCTCCTATCTTTTTCACCAGGACTCCTCACAGACACTCCAAACTTTGAAACTAACCATGAAATTTAAAGTAATTCAGAATTTCACATTAGAAGTGTTTACTACCTGGAAAGTAGGCCATTGTGGAGTACAGCATCTTCTACCTTGACTAGAGCCTAGGAGATCAAGAAGACTCCTGGTTCAGAGGTCTGGAATCTGAAAGAAAAAAAGCAGGGCCCACCTGGGGAGAACTGACCATAGGAATATGGAGGGCCAGGAGATCAAATGGTTGTATGAAATGTTCATTTTTAATGTTTATCCCATATTAAGGAGCGCAGTCTTAAATTTATTTCACTACACTGTGATCAAGGGAAAATATTTTCTTCAGAAAATATCACTGGTAAACAAAAAGCTCAAGAAGTGATCTGTGTTTACTAAAACTTTCAAGTACACTTTAATATATTCTGCAAGGATAAAATGTAGTTATGCAAGAAGGAGACAGTGGTTTCTAACTTGTGGTATTCACAGCCCAGATACGCTACGAAAAAAAATTCTCTTGACGATTTAGGCATCTATTCAGAATCGTAGGCAGAAAACATGGTCATACCTTCCTGCTGGCAGTCACACAAAGCCGATGCATCCCACACACTTGTTTTAGTAGCTCCAACACCGGCTGTTCTAGCAACTTCTGAGAGAATCTGCAATCACAGACTGACTGTTGGTCACTGATGTGCCAAAGAGCATTATCTTCTAACCTAACTACTAAAATCTTACTTTGACAAATGGGTTGACCAGATTAAGTTAGCCAAACCAATGCTTAAGCCTCAGTTTTGATTCTGAAAACTTTTTTCCTTTTTCTAGATTTTTTTGTTTAGTTTTGTTTAATTTTATTTTTTCAGTGTTCCAAAATTCATTGTTTATGCACTACATCCAGTGCTCCATGCAATACATGCCCTCCCTAATACCCACCTCCAGGCTCACCCATCCCCCCACCCCCTCCCCTCTAAAAACTTCAGATTGCTTCTCAGAGTCTACAGTCTCTCATGCTTCATCTCCCCCTCCAATTTCCCCCAATTCACTTCTCCTCACCTTCTCCCAATGTCCTTTGTGTTATTCCTTATGCTTCACAAGTAAGTGAACAAAAAGGCAACCCACAGAATGGGAGAAGATATTCACAAATGACACTACACACAAAGGGCTGATATCCAAGATCTATAAAGAACTCCCCAAACTCAACACCCATAAAAATAGATAATTAAGTCAAAAAATGGGCAGAAGACATGAACAGACACTTCTCCAAAGAACACATAAAAATGGCTCGCAGACACATGAAAAAATGTTCATCACATTAGCCATCAGGGAGATTCAAATCAAAACCACATGAGATTTTGAAAACTTTCTGCATATACTATAATAGCAAATAAGGATTTATATTTTTTTAACAAAAGAGGAGAGACCACCCAGAGGATTTACCCCTACTATATTTTAAAACCTACAAAATCCAAGGTCTTTCCAAGAATTAAAAGCAATTCTCAGATTGAAATACTTATAAAAATACATAAACTCCACTAAAAATACATAATAAACTCCACATATACACAAAAAGAATAAAAGGTATTAAATAGAAGGACCAAGATTACAGCCAAGATTGTCAAATGAAATTCAGTTATGTATTCACCATCCAAAGACAGTAGAGACTTCCATGCTACTCTGACCTTGGTAGGAACAAGGCAAGATTAACGTGCATTGAGTACATGTTCTGTGTACTGTATACAGACCATTTCAGTTAATTCTCTCTGACTGTTGATTTCCTGCAGATAGGCTCCTTATCACCACTCTGCAGTTGCAGAAATGGAGGCTCAGCGACACATCCATGGCTGTTCAGGCAGGAAGCACCAGTTGTGTCTAAAGAGACCTCTATTCTCTTTGGGTGTATCATAGCTATCTGCTCGCAAATCCATAGCACACCAAACTTCAACTCTCCAAAAATGTTCCCACCAACCTATGTTTTTCTCATCTCTTAAAAATTGCACATTTTGGTTGCAGTAAGCAGTAGTCACTTTGAATATATCAGACATCAGGACCAGAAAGAGGTGCTCTGGACTGCTGATGCAGTGGTTACCAGTGGGGGAAGGAGAAGCAGTAGCTGAAGGAGTGACTGGGGACACAATTGCTGGGACTAGACTCAGAGACAAGAAATACCTCTTTCAGTTTTTCTGCATGAAATACTTCCAAGTCTCCTCTGTCCCCCTCGCAAAAAATTCAATTTCACCATGGACTGTAAGAACCCCAAGCAGTTTACACAGCCCAGAAAATCTGGGGGAAGGTCCCTCCATGGTCACCATTGAACCTCTTGTATCCCAGGTCCAGATGGTCCATTCCAAAGGGACTGTGGCAGGGATTCTGTCTCGCCCCATCTATGGCCATCTTCACCATGGAATCCCCCCTTTTCAAATGAGCTGACCTGACACCCCAGTAAAAAAACAAGAGGCTGGCATTTCTCCCCTATAACAAGGGTACTTCTCACCTGGGCAGACTGCAGCTCTGTGCTCTCTTTTGGGGGAAAAGAAAGGAAATACCACTCATTTGTCAGCAAAGAGCCACCAGTAGACCACAGAGGTCCCAAGCAATGAGAAACAGGACAACATGTGGGTCTGTTTTCTATCTTTTCGGTTGTGCTATGCCAGGGTCCCAGGACTCTCCATGCATGACTTGGAAACTGCAGAAGATGCATTGCGTTGGACTGTATGCTACTGCCCAAATTGGACCATATGTGACCCCAAAATTGTGACTTTGTACCTTCAACCAAAGCCCACACTAGTGCAGTTACCCCTTGGTAAAAAAAGGAGGATGGATAAGGAAGATGTGGTCCATATACACTGTGGAGTATTATGCCTCCATCAGAAAGGATGAATACCCAACTTTTGTAGCAACATGGACGGGACTGGAAGAGATTATGCTGAGTGAAATAAGTCAAGCAGAGAGAGTCAATTATCATATGGTTTCACTTATTTGCGGAGCATAACAAATAACACGGAGGACATGGGGA